>JABUQX010114978.1:25000-37554 GCA_015478945.1 Trachelipus rathkii
TCTCTCTCTCTCTCTCTCTCAAAAAGAGAAAAATTACATTATTTGGAAATTTATTTAAATTGTGCTTTTTTAGATGAAATTTTTTTGTACCCAATTATTAAACTGTTGAAGAATCATGTATTCATTGCAACAAATTAGATGTTAACATTTGTGCAACGTAAGAAACACTGTACAAATCCATCGAAAGTTGCAAACCTGTTAGAGTAAAAAAACTATCGAAAGTGCGATAGTACTATCATAGTTTCCCGTTACTAGCTTGTATATGTATTTCAGCTAATATTTGTTAATAACCAAATGTTCCAGGGAAAAGAAAAACTTTAGCTGGTTTTAATTACATTTTATGAAAATTCAACTTAAGCTAAATTTAAATCCAGATTTTAAAAATTCACGATTTGATGTGGCAACCCAAATATTTTAATCTAATGCTATTAAAATCAATTGAGCTTTTCAAATTTCAAATGGTGTTTATTTTAGATATCATGAGCTTCTAGCAAATATTTAAAAGAAAATAATCTCTCTTAAACCGTCAAAGAGCAAAGAGAAAGAGAGATAGAGAGAAGAGAGAGTGAGAGAGAGAATGAGAGAGAGAGAGAGAGAGAGAGAGAGAGAGAGAGAAAGAGAGAGAGAGTGAGAAAGAGAAAGAGAGAGAGAGAGGAGAATCTTTTTTGTTTAACAATGATGTAAGTTAAGCTTTCTGTATATAAATAAATACGAGATGTTTGATCAGTTGTATGATACCTTGAAATCAACGAACAAATAAGGTCATTTTCATTGCTACATACTACTAGAATATATATATATATATAAATATATATATATAATATATATATAGTATACAAAGTAAATTTGTTTTTTTTCGTCTGGTATTATATATAATATATATATAATATATATATATATATATATATATATATGGTCAGATTATACTTTAGTGGACGCATGTAACTAGAAAACGGCAACTCCTACACTAAAACAAATGATATAATTTGAATCAGCGAATAATAAGCAATAATTACTCGGATTCTTACAATTCGAAGGTTTGTTAAACAGTGACAAAAAATGTAAAAAATGCAGACGAAAATATGCAATATACATGCAAGGTGTTTTTTTTAATGTAATAGGAAATGTTAGTTCAAATTGCTCTTTGCTTGGCCAAAAATTCGTGTCTGTCACTTTACGCATCTCAATGTTGAAAAAGTTTTACATCTCGGAAAACAAAATAGAAATTTTGAATTTCTAGAAGAGATTCGAAAACAATATGAAAGAAGAAATTAAATTGGAAAACGTATGTTAAAAGGTAAATTTTTTAAAACTAAAGGAATACACGCAACCTAAACCACAAAGATATCAGGAGTCGAGGTCTCTCGGCTTCCCGGTGGACGACGGGGGGATTTCGTCCCCCTCTCTGCCCCCCTTCGGCTCCAGCCTCCTAAATGACCATAAACTCGTCCGCTCGGGCTCCCTTAATGACCATAAAAATATAAATTATCTTTTCCTTGTCTAAAATCTTCTGATTCCAAATATATAATTTGTTTCAGTGTAGGAGTTGCCTTTTTCTACTTATATGCGTCCACTGAAGTATAATATGGCCTATATATATATATATATCTATTATATAGTATATATATAATATATATAATATAGATAATAATATAATATAATTATATATATATATATATATAATAATAATAATAATATATATATTTATAAAATAAATATATATATTAGAATATTATATATATATTATATAATATATATATATATATTTTATATATTAGATATAATAATATAATATATATGATATATATATATATATATAATATTATATGGGTGGATGGTTTAAACCATTTGGTTTAACCATCTGGAGTTGAACATGGTTTAAACACATAAAAGAAACAATGGTTGATAAAAACCACTAAAAAACCATGCATTAAAATATTTAAGAAATATATTTATTAATAGTTCTTCTTTAGCATGTTGATATGGTTTTTCTCAACTTTTTAATTCGAAGAGGAACTGAGAAGGCATAAAAAATTTGCTGCTGATTTATATTATTGTGAGACATGAATTATATTATAATATATATATATATATTATAATATATTTATATATATATATATATATATATATATATATATATATATATTAATACTAAATAATATATATAGTATATATAGTTATATATATATATATATAATAATATATTTGTAAATAAAATGTCTTTAAAACATTTCTTGTTTCGAGCTCCTGAGGATTTCATTTTCTACCATCGATGCCACATTGGTCAAAATTATTTAATAAAAACTCATTTGGGGAGTTGTGTAGGCCACAGCATCAACAAGCTAGAAGCAATGGGACTGTAAACTAAGTGATGGTGTTTATATTTGGAAAAATATGAATATGGAGCTGAACAGTTTAATCCACCACTCAACAGACAAGATTTATGGCAAAAGTAAAAAGGAGGTATCATCAGAGTAACAAGCTCACTTATTGGCATATATATTTAACCCAAGATATCAGAGACCACAGTAGTTCCAGAGGATGAGTATTCAAAGCAGTGGAATTTACTTGGAATAAAATAGAGAAATGTTCTCATTAGCATAAAGTTACTATATTGATGAGTCATCTGTTTCAGCAGTGACCTCCTTCATCATTGGTACAGAGTCTCTCAAAAAAAAAATGTAGATGAGAAGTCAAATATAAAATAATAAGCATTTGTCAGCAACTTCATCAACTGCTAATGTTGAAAGGGTATTTTAAACTTTTGGACTTGTGCACAGCAACATTAAAAATAGGTTGGGAACAGCTAAAGCAGGGAAATTAGTTTTTCTGTATAAAATTCTTAATGATAATTTAAGTTTCGACTTTAATGATGAATTCTACTCTGCTCTCTCTCTCTCTCTCTTCTCTCTCTCTCTCTCTCTCTCTCCTCTCGTCTCTGCCTCTCTCTCTTCTCTCTCTCCTCTCTCTCTCTCTTGCTGCTCTCTCTCTCTCTTCTCTACTACTCTCTCTCTCTCTCTATATAAATATATAATATATATATATTATATATTGAAATAATATAATATATAAAATATATATATATATATATATATATATAATAGATTATATATATAAATATATATATATATAATATATATAATAATATATATATATATATATTATATATATATATATATATATACTATATATATATATATATATATTTATATATATATATATATATTAATATATATACTTATATATATTATATATCATATAATATATATATATTATATATATATAATATTTATATATATTTATATATATATATATATATATATATAATAATATATATATATATAGATTATAATATATATATATATAATAATATATATATAATATATATTATATTCCTAGTATTCAAATATAAAAGTAAATAAGAATTCATTTGTATATCATGATAGGTTATTGAATAACTTTTCATTTATTTGTTTTTTTGTTGTTTTTTGTTTTTTATAAAGTATAACCTTTTTTTTTCAGATAGAGTTTATTATTTATAATATACCCTCTTATTTTACTTTATGAGTTTAGGTAAAACATTAAAAAAATAATAATATTTTATACCAGTTTACAGTTATCAAGAAAATTCTGAAATTTAAGAATCTTAAGAAATTATTTTAAAGGAATTTTAAAATATAGTGTATATGCACATGTGGATAACAGTATCAGTAGCGATTTGTCCTTAAACTTCTATTAAAACCAATAAAACACATATAAAAGCAATCGAAATTGCAATTAAAACCGCATAAAACAAAAAAAAACATTGGTTTCATTTTTATTTAAAAAACAATTGGTTTTGTGGTTTTTAAAAGAAACCATGGTTTTTTCCAAACCCTATATATAGTATATATATAGATATAAAAATATATACTATATATGTATATATATATATATAGTATTATATAATATAATATATATATATATAATATATATATATTATATATATATAATATATTATATATTATATATATTATATATATTATATATATATAATATTATTATATATATATAAATAATATATATATTATATATATATACATATAATATATATTATATATATATATATATATATATATATTTATATATATATATATATATTCATATATATATAATATTATATATATATATATTATATATATATATATTATATATATATATATTTATAATAATATATTATATATATATATATATATATAATATATATTATATATATAATATATACATATATATATATAATTAATATATAATTATATATATATAGATAAAATATATATATATATATATATGATATATATTATATAGATAATATAATATATATATATATATATATTATATATATAAATATAATTATATATATATTATATATATATATATCATATATATATATATATATATATATATATATATATATATATATTATATATATATATATATAATATATATATATTATTATATATATAAGACATTGCCCACATCGTAGGTCCTGCGTGTCGTTTAAACAGTCGGAACTAAGGGCGGTGGTAAGTTGGGTTGGTGCCTACTACCAGTCTATTCGTGCCAGGAATGCTAATGCAGGCCTCGAGAAGGTCGTGATCGCCGAAAACTGCTATCTTTCCGCGAAATTGTATGAATCGTATGGTTACATGGAATGTCAGGATAAATAGTGAGGAGAAGAGGAGAGAGGATGGATGATGTAGTTTAGGAAAGGGCAAATTTGATTTGCTCGCAGTGACTGAAACAAAGATGAAAGGAAAAAAGGATGAAAATTAAGTGTGTGATGTGAAATGTGTGCGTGCGGGTGTGGAAGAGAATGAGAGAGGAAGAAAAGGATTGCCATTTTGATGAGTGACCTGTGGTCATGAAGCATATTGGTAGACTATGTGCATTGTGTGAGTCTAAAATTCTAATGGTTAAGAATTTAAGTTTGAAAAAGGTCAAGGTATGTTGGTGTGACCGAATGGTCCATCTGAGGGAAACGTTGAGGAGAGTATTTTTGGATATCTGAATGATGTTCTGGATGGGTGAAGTAGGACTCAGATTGAGGTTTGGGACCTGAATGTTGGAGTAGGTTGATCAAAAAGGATGATATACAGGTTGGTTTGGGGTGGTCGGAGAGAAAATTGAGAAGTAGGAAGTATTGATTTCTGTGAAGAAGAGAGGTAGTGGTGTAAGTAATACTTTCTTTAAACCAGGGTTGGTGATTTTTTTGAGTTTGTGATAGGTAGAGATGCGTATCGAAGTGAAAGTATGATTGAATTTGTTGTTGTGAAGAGGAGAATGTTGAAGTATGTGTTGGTGTTAAATCAGTTAGGGTTTAGGAATGGGATTATCGAATCATTTATGTTGTTGTATGTAAAATTTAAGTTTAGTGGGGGCTTGGATGGAGGAGGAGGTGATACGACAAGGAAGTAGATAAAAATTAAGAGTGAGAGAAGTGAGCAAGATATAAGAGATAAGGTAGTAAGCGCTCGCTAGGTAAAACGGTTGAAATGTGAACAACGTTGATACTGAGCAAATCTGGGGGCAATATGAAGAAAAGCAATGTTAGTAGGCAAAGAGTGTGTGGATGGATAAATAGAAGTAAGCTGTTAACAGCGAAATGGTGGAATGAAGAGGCTGAATGAAAGCGGTTTTAAGGTATAACAAAAGAAGCGTGGTGAATGTACTAAAAAGCAAGATGATGAAGATTCAAAGAAAAGGCATGCTTGGAATTATATGAAGGAGGAAAACAGAAATACTAAAAGCGTGTCATACGTAGCGAGAAAACAAGAGAGGTTTAAAAATGAACAGTTTGGCAAGGAGGATGAATGGGAATACAAGGAAATAGGAGCTCTTCTGGAAGTAAGCGCGTAAGGTAAGAATGAGAATAAGGGGAATCTGCTTAGAATAATGAATAGGGATGGTGCTTTGTAACTGAGTGAAATGGAAATGTGAGGGGAGTGATGGAAAGAACACTTGCGAAAATCTGCACAATAATAACAGTAATGATGAGGTGTTACGTGAAATGTGTGTGGTTTTGCATGGATGCAAGAAGGCAATAGGATATTTTGGGGAGGTATTTAGTAAGGAGGAGTAAGGCCTAGGGTGAGAAAGTTGAAGAAGGATAAATCTGCAGGTATAGATAAAATTACTAGTGAAATGATCAAGAGCGGAGCCGAGATGAGTGATGATTGGATTGGAAGATTGTGTAATAAAGCGTGATGAGGTTATAGTTCCAAGGATGTGAGGAGAGCGGTAATTAGTACCCTTGTATAAGGTAGGGAAAAAGGGGTAACTGTAAATATAGGGGAATTAGTTTATTGAGTGTTGTAGGGAAGGTTTATGCTGGTATTTTGGTTGAAGGAGTGCGTCGAGTGACTGAGGGACTGAATTGGTGAAGCAAGTGCGTTTAGCGAGTGGTAGGATGGTGTGGATCAATCTCTTACATTGAAAAAATGATTGAGAAAATGAGGGAGAGAAGAATAAATTGTATTTTTTAGGGTTTATGGATTTGCAAACAGGCGTATGGAATGATTAATACGGAAGCTTTTTATGGAGTATTAGGATTATGTTGTTGGTGGTAGGCTTCTGAATGGAATCAAAAAGTATTATGACGATAGTGAAGCGTGTGTAAGAATAAATGGGTGTCAATGGTGATGAGTTGGTTTAGGATTAATAGACGGAGTGTAAGACAGGGTTGTGTTATGTCTCCTTGGTTATTCAATTTGTATTGGATGGGTTATGAAGATTTTTGATGTGAGGGGCGATGGCAGAATGGTTTAGAATGGTGGAGAGATTGGAGGTTGAGTGCGAGGGTGTGCCCCTACTATTATATGCGGATGATTTGGTTCTGTGTGCGCGATCTGCAAGAGAAGTTTGAGAGGCCATTGATAGACGAGATTGACAAGGTGTGTGAGAAGGAGGGGCTGAACAGTAACGGATCACAGCAGTAAAGGTGTATGGCTAACGTGAGGAGGACACTCACTCAGTGTGAAGTTTGGTTAATGGTAGCAGCTAGAACAAGTGTCTAGTTTAAAATATTGGGGGTACTATGTTGGATTGAGAGGGAACGGACGAATGCAAGTTAGTAGGAAGTGTGAATGGCAGGAAGGTGGTGGCAATTAATCGTTGGTGAATGCAAAGGGACAAGTCGTGAGTGTGCTAGGTCCTTAATGAGGGTATGTGTGACCTAGTGTTATTGTATCGTAGTGAGACTATGGTCTGGGAAGAAGTATGAGATCTAAAGTGCAATGTGTTCAGCCATGGACAATCCTTAGGGTGTGCATAGGTGTAGAAGAATGATAAAGAAGAATGAACGTATTTAAGGCAGTGGTGTGGTGGTGAAGAAGGGGTAAATGAGATAATAAATGAAAGTATGTTGAGAATGTTTGGTCATGTGGAAAGGATGGATGATTGTAGGTTGGTTAAGCGGATGTATAGTGGTGAGTGTTTGGGAATCGACCGGCTGGAGACCGAAGAGAAGTGATTGAGTCGGTGACCGAATGTCTGGAGGAGAGAAATGTTGAGTTTGAGAGGCGAGAATCAAAGGTGGCAGATAGGAAGAGAGATGGCGGGTTTCTGTATGGGCATGGTTTGCCAACCTGGGCCAGGGATGAAGCCCTGTAACATTGACGATACCTAGTAGGTCGTTCGCGAGTCATATGCTCGTAGCGGTGGATTTTCTGTCTGTGACGAGCTCTCACTAAATAATGGTACAGAGGGGCGGAGCTGGGCTTTCGTTCGACGTTGTCATGTTCTCCTATGCTTTCTTTCACGATGCTTGTACGACACCTTACCCCCAATCTGGCGAAAGAGGAGAAGGTTGAGAAAGAAAGAAACCACATGTGTATAAACCATATAGATATTATATATATATATAATATATATATAGTATGATATATATAATTACTTATATAACTAATAGATATATATATATATATATAAATTATAATGATATGTATATATATATATATATAAATAATAATATTATATAATATAATATATAAATATATAATTATATATAATATATATTATATATATAATCATATATATAAATATATATATATATATATAATATTTATATATTATATATAGTATATATTATATATATATATATATGATATATATATATATTATATATATATATATATATATATAATATATATATATATATATATATATACATAAAATATATAAATATATATATATATATTATAGAGGTCTAGGTATCATATAAGATAATAATAGAAAAGGACTATATATAACGATATATTACTTATATATATATATATATTATAATATATATATTATATACTTATACATATATATAATATATATATATATATATACATATTATTATATATATATATATATATATATATATATATACTATATACTATTATATAATATATATATATATAGTATAATAATATAATATATATATTATATATATATATAATATATATATATTACATATACATATATATATTTAATATATATATATATAATATATATATATATATATATAAATAATAGTATATATATATATATATATAATAATATATTATTATTTATATATATATATATATATATATATTAATTATTTATATATATAATATTATATATATATATAGTTTAGTTGTCAAAAGTGGAAGGTTGTGCTTGTGTTTGCTCTGCTGTGTGTTTTTGTTTTTTTTTTAATTTTTACTATTAAAGTGTTGTTTTAATTTTGTCTTAAGTGGCAATAGTGTTTTAATGTCATATTATAGTTTATTTTTAATTATTTATAAATAAGCGCTTTCAAGAAGACTCAGATGGAAACATAACCTATCTTTCGAGCGAAGAAATCTAGGATAAGTTTTCATAGGTTTACCTTTTTAACTTTTTAAGTTTTACGTATTTAATTTATTCATTAATGTAGCTTTTAGCTTTTTGTTTTAAAAGTTTTAATGAAGATTAATTATGGGTATCCGATTTTTTAGGTTTCGTTTAGGCTCGTAAATTCGTGAAGCTGTGCGAGTGCGTGATTTTTTAACTTTTAAGGTTTTATTTACTTCGCATATTTTACTGATAAATTTAGTTATCTTGTAATTCATATTTTTATAAACAAAATTTAAAAGTTTTATTTTAAATTTTCAATGATCTATAAGCATTTATTTGCCTAATTTTTTTTTACTTTGTTTATCATTTTTTGTACGCGATCCCTGTGTGTTTGTGTGTTTGTTAGGTGGGCATTGGATTTTTAATAAAAACCCAATTCAGTTGGTTTTGGGGGGCAGGTATGAGTCGATTGTGTGTGTTGTTGTTGGTGTCTGTTGAATGACCTGGACAGAGAAGATGTAGGGGTGGGCGCAGGCTGGGGTTCTCTATTGACTTTTCCAACGTTCGCGGCCTGAAAGCTAACCATGAATCTGTGGAATAAACTTAACATCTCCAACTATAACTTTTTCTATAATTTCAGACTAAATGGTGGAGTCTGTGCCTATTATAACACATGTAACACTCCTGTAATCCCGTCCTGAGAATCTGATCGTCCTAATTTCGTATGTTCTGTGGCATGTAATCAGTCTTTCTCCCTACTATACCATTATCTTGGTTTCTGCTAAGCTGCTCACTAAACGGAACAATTTTCACATTTTGAATATCTTACTACATTCTTAATGAGACTGTTACTACTTCTCATCCAAATGCTGAGATCATCTTTAGGAGAGATTTCCACGTACATTACACTGAGTGGTTGGGCTCCTCTCACTGATGTGCAGGGGAGGAGGAGCCAAAACATTCAGTTTCTCAACGATCTGGACAGTTAATTAAAAACCCCAGACACACTACCAGATCGTCCTAAATAATTCATGAACACGCTATTTGTCGTGTTCACCCTACACCTTATTCCCTCCTATGGATAACTCTGACATTACATGTAGTTCTTAATTTTTTAAACTTTCCACAGAGCAGCTCCACCATTGCCCTAAACGACCTTCTGGCACTTTAACGGGCTATTGGGAGGTGTTGCGTGTTCTTTGCTAACATACTGCTGGGAGTGAATCTTGCATTTGACTCGGGAGGCGCTTCGGTCACCGCTTGAAAAAGGTCGGGGCCTAATCCGTTCAAGGGTATGAGTCGGGTTCAATAACAGCTTCAACTAAATCTTTTTCTCCCCAAAATCCCATGGTTCGATGGAAAATGTTTCTCGCTCCATCAGGAGAGAGACATTTGCATCAGGCATGGGAAAAACCTCGCTCCTCCTATCACTCTATATAAATTTCTTTCTGCTCGAACGTTGCAGAGCTATTATTCAACAGCTAAGGCGCGCCTTTCACTAAAAGAAAAGTGCGACAACTACTTGTCTCCCCTTGATAAAAATTCTGGCCTCTTGCCAAAAACATCTCTTAATAACTTTTGTAAATCGTGCATTCTCCACTTATTCGCTCTGCGGTTCTGTAGCTAACTCCTCCTACTGAAAAGGCTAATCTCTTCGCCGCTTTTTATCTAATATCTACCCGTGACGATTCCGGCATCTCTCGCTCCTGCCTTCTCTCTTCTCAGAATTTCCTACTGCCCTCTTGCCTCGTGATTACGCATGATCGGGTGCGTGATTCTGAGATCTGTGAGTGTCAGGAAGGCTAGTTGGACCAGGATGGCATTCCTCCCCGTGTCTTTTGAGGAGCGTGCTTCCCGAGCTGGCTCCTGTTCCATCGTTCCACACTTACTCTCTATGCCATTAATACATTTCCTCATGTGGAAGCCGCATATGTCCAGCCAATCCGAAAAAAGAGCGCCGCCGTGATCCTACGCAACTATCGTCCTATAGCATCACTTGATCTATCTAGATCTGTGAAATCTTCTTAAACTCTCGATTTCTTGGATCACTCTGGAATCTCTTCCCTTCTTTCAGATCATCATCATGGCTTTCGACGCTCGAGGCCAACTGGTGACATACTAATCGATCGTACTGATTATATGGTCTTCTGCCCTAGGGACTATGGGGTTTGGGTGTTGATCTCAACATCAATCAAAGGCTTTGACGAGATATGCGTGTCGCTACATTCTTAAAGCTCGCTTCCTTTGGTTTTCCTGCCCTGCTTTTGTCAAGTTTTCATCTTGCACGTCCATATAGCACTCGTTCGATGAGCAACTTCTTTCTCCTTTCGTTTTAATTGTAGCGGGTTCCCTCAAGTTTCTGTTTTTCTTCCAACTTATATTCTTACTTTCACTTCAACGAGTCTTCCAGCTGACTTCTAACTCTGTTCATCTCATGACGATGATTCAACTCTCCATTCTATCCACGCAATTTCAAGTCTGCTCCCTTTAGCATCTAAGAGTTGCCTTTCGTCTTCAGCTTCTTGATTCTATTTCTTGCCGACGCTGGACTGGGATTCCGCGGTGGGCGCCGCAACACTTGTAAAATTCAACTCTTGAGAAACTTCAACTTCCTTACATCTCCCTCTCAAAAACAACCTCTAACTTTCCTATTTTTCGTCGACGGTTCCTAACGACTCACCTGATTGACAACAATAAAACATATCTTGGTCTGAACATAAACAAAATGTCTTGGAAACCTTCATATCAGCACGGTTTCTAAGGTGCCTCCAAAAAAACTGGATTCTGTCAGGGTGCAAATTTATCTCTTTGCACAGCACTCTTAGTTATATTATGGCCTTATTCGCCCTTGTTTGAGAAGTACTGTTACTTCACATTGGAGGGACTCCGGCGTCCACGCCTTCTAAGAATGAGTTTAAAATCAAGGAGAACTAATAACTCGTCCCCTACTATTCTTATTCTCTGACCCCTATCTCTGGAAGACGTGACAGTTGCGCACTATCTCTTTCTAAGTATACAAACAACCGGTAGATGCTCAGGGAGTTGCCTCGCATTCCTCCATTGCGATTGCCTTTGTATACAAGGGTTCCATGCTCTCGCAATGAATTTTGCGTCAGCAGTTGAAAAATCCCAGACTCGTGTGGTGGTTGTGCCTGCCTTTTTTGCCAGTCGTCGCGTATCTGTGCGTGTTCATGTGAAGAGACTCCTTGCCATCTTCTGTTTTTCATACCTGATATCTTGCTCATCTTTAAAACATTGCTGCCGCTCATCTAAGAGATATATGTGCTAGGCGTGGCTTGGTTGTGGTTTCTCAGTATGTATTTTCCCCCTCCTTGGAAAGAGCAGTCGCGGTGTGTGTGGTGGGGGTAATCTGTAAATATAGTATAAAGTAATATTTAATATATATATAGTATATATATAATATATATAGTGTGTGATTATAAATATAATATTAATATATATATATATATATTTTTTATATAAAGTATATTATACTATATATGAGTGTGGTTATACGTGTGAGTGGTTTATATATACTATATTATAATACTATGTATGGTATATAATAGAAGTAATATATATAGTAGTAGATATATAATACTATATATGATATGGTATATATATATATATATATTATAATATAGGTGATGTTTTGAGTATACGAGATTATATATTATATATATATCTATGTCTATATATATTAATATCTCCTC
>JABUQX010114979.1:0-15000 GCA_015478945.1 Trachelipus rathkii
CAATTGTACTTCGTCAATAAGTGGGTGTTTAACCGTTTTCGCATTTATCATTGAAACGCTTTCGCGTTTTCGTGCGCCCTTCATATATATATATATATATATATATATATATATATATATATATATATATATATATATATATATATATATATATTATATATATATTTAGTAGTCATATTACATTTTATTTATTTTATGATGTATAATTTTTGTAGTTTGTTTCTTTAATAGCATATGTAGTAAATTACTTAATTATAATTGCAGAATCAACAACAATAAAAAACAAAAACAACAACAACAGCAGCAGCAACAAAAACAACAAAGACAATAATAATAATAATAATAATAATAATAATAATAATAATAATAATAATAATAATAATAATAATAATAATAATAATAATAATAATAATAATAATAATAATAATAATAATAATAATAATAATAATAATAATAAAAATAAGAATAATAATAATAATAATAATAATAATAATAATAATAATAATAATAATAATAATAATAATAATAATAATAATAATAATAATAATTTATTAATAATAATAATAATAATAATAATAATAATAATAATAATAATAATAATAATAATAATAATAATAATAATAATAATAATAATAAAAACAGTAATAATAATAATAATAATAATAATAATAATAATAATAATAATAATAATAATAATAATAATAATAATAATAATAATAATAATAATAATAATAATAATAATAATAATAAAGTTACATAAAGCGTAACTGTTTCAAAACTATTCAAATGTTTTAGCCGTAAAATTAAATTTCAACATATCTATACAAATTCGTTTAAAAAGTTTCTTAAAAATGACAAAAACAGGAAATTCGTCATCCAAATTTTTGCAGGTGAAAAATCGTTTCCTTTTTCAGTAAAGGTGTCATAAAGTCCGAACAACTCTAAAACTTAAGCCGTTTTCCATTTTCATTTGTGCTTAAAGCTCGATAAGAAATGCTAATCCAGTTTTAGCATGAATTTCGGGCATAATCGAACGATTGTTTACAAACATTTTTGATCAGCTGTTCTGATGGAGCACGTGGTTTTGGAATAAACAAAAATTAAAAAAATAAAAAATGGTTTTTATTACAAATAATTGATCAACTATTGTGATGGAGTTTATCGATTTGGAAGAAATTAGATTTAAAGCTAATTTCATGAATGAAACATTCATCAAATCAAGGACCTACTACGCCGCCATCTTGTTTGTTTACATTTGTTCGTTAGCATTTTCCTTAAATTCGGTAAGCACGGGAAATAGCAATCTTACAGAATTTAGGAAATTCCTTACGTTTGGTTAGCATTTTCCTAAATTTGTGCTAAATTTGACAAAATGGAACGCAACTTTAGCATTTTCCTAAATTTCGTTAGCAAAAGTGCAAAATCGAAAACGCCTTTACTCAACTTACTTACTTTACAGCCTATCTGGAGGTTATGAGTTTTTCGGACTTTAGGACATTCTTTCTGAGGAATGGACATGATTTTTCAGCTGGTAAAGTTTGGATGAAGGATTTTCTGTTTTTGTCTTTTTTAAGAAACTTTTTATAGACGAATTTGTAAAGTTACTTAATATATTGAAATTTAATATTTTGAATAAAACATTGCTTTAAATAATAATAATAATAATAATAATAATAATAATAATAATAATAATAATAATAATAATAATAATAATAATAATAATAATAATAATAATAATAATAATAATAATAATAATAATAATAATAATAATAATAAATAACAACAGTACCAACAAATTATTAATTGTTGAATGTAAAACAATCATAAAATCAAGATCATAAACAACAAAATAATATAAATTTAAATTACAACCACAACAGCCACAAAAATCCACAATAACCGTAACAGACATAACATTCACAATATTCACAATATTGCCAAAACAACCCCAACAATCACAAGAGCTACAACAACCTCTATTACAGCAGCAACCACAACAGGTATAACAATCACAAGAGTTACAATAACCTTTATTACAGCAACAACCATAAAGTCACAACAGTTACAAGAGCAACAATAACTTCTATTACAGTAAAATCCACAATAAACATAACAATCCCAAGAGTTACAACAACCTCTATTACCACAACAACCACAACTTTTGTAACAACTACATCAGACATAACAACTACAAGAACCATGTCAGCTGAAACAGATATAACATCCACTACAACTACAATAGTAAAATCAACAAGTAACAGCCACCACAAACACCAAAACCACAACATCCGAACATGAAGACAAGAACAGACGCAAAATATTAAGTAATTTGTTTGCGTGATTTACATGATGTGTATGGTGGTACGCATTGCATAGTTTATTTTCATTGGTGCAATACATCTTATGACGTCATTGTATAATGACGTAATCAGTTTATGATTTCATGGAATAATGATATCGTCATTCAATGGCATCATTATTATTTAAAATTAATTTCACTTTCTTTTCTCTTAAATATTCAAAAACTAATTTTAAAATGATAAAATTAAGTAAAATATTTTCAAAATTTAATTTTTGTTTTTTATTAAAAATAAATAAATTTAAAAAAGATGATTTATCTAATAAATAAATTTTAAATAAATGAATTATATATATTAAATCAAATATAAAAAATATTTTAATTTTTTTTTTAATAAAATTTATAAGCTTTAAATTCATACTTTTTTATATATGTAGAAATTCGCAACTCACGGGCACTGCTCTATTCGAGGGAGAGGGGGTACTCTTCTAGGTAACTGCTACCTAGTATCCGTCTGAGTTATTGAAATCGAATCTTCAAAAGCACGTGACTCAGTCAATCTATATCAATCTCAGTCAATGCTTACGTCATATGTTTTGTTAATTTTATTTTATATTTAATTATATGAAGTTCTGCGTCGGGTAATCGTTGGGTATCCAGTACCTAATCCATTGACTTAATGGTAAGTAACAAATAGGTAAAATAGTAACCCTAATCCTAGTAATCCTAAAAAGTAATTGTGATTTTACAGACTACAGTTACTCATCCTAACTATTAATAAATATGATTTTAAAATTTTGTCATTGTCAGCATAAATGTTACTTTCAGTTTTCTCATTATCAGCATAAAAATTTTTGACATTATGTTAGTTTCGAAGGAGGCTCAGTCTTTGAGGCTACGTTTGTTGGTGATATTTTTGGAGATTATCCCAAATGGTCGACAGGAAAAAGGGTTAGGTTAGGTTAGGTTAGGTTAGGTTAGGTTAGGTTAAGTTTTTTTGTTAGGTTAGGTTAGGTTAGGTTAGGTTAGGTTAAGTTAAGTTAAGTTAAGTTAAGTTAAGTTAAGTTAAGTTAAGTTAAGTTAGAGAAACTCTAAATAACAAATGTTTTTTTTTTTTACGAATTTCTACCCATTTTCCTGTCGACCATTTATTTGGGTATAGGTCCATATTTTTTATAAAGTTGCAAAAGGGATTGTGATTGTGAAACTATATTTTATACTAAATAATGAGAAAATTATAAAGTGAATATCTTTCATCCCTTCAAACAGTAAGTAAAAACTCAAAATGCTTTGGAGTAATAAGTTTTCAATAACATCTTCTGGCCTTTGAGTACTCAGCAATTATGGGAGGAGAAGACCGGGGGCTTTACAAGCTAGACTTGACACGTTCTTTTTTTGGGAACGTGGATGGCTTAGTGCATAGAGCGCCCGGTTACTGTTAACTCAGCGACGCGGTGTCCAGTGTTCGAATCCTGCTGATGGAGAGTAAAATCTCCTTTGACTCATTCAAACCTTTTATCAGTTAATTTCTGGCAACGAATGTTTTTGTAATGTTTAAGTCTAAGATTTTGTTATAATTAGTTTTGCAATGCCAAGCTAGCGAACAAACTAATATAGTAAACTAAATTAAAGTTTATGTTTTCGTATCTTCTTCAGTATTAAGCTATGTTTTAAATTTAAATAAAGTATAGGTTTTGAAATTTTTGCTGGCATTTCATTCCTTCCCGGCGAATCTTCTTGGTTAAATATTCTCAAAATAAATTCAGTTCTGGCACTCATGACCTAATTGGTCATCATGGGTCATCTTTTGACCACTTCCCACTATTCAATCAACACTTCCAGATGTGTTCATATTATTCAATTAAAACATCCAATGCCTCGTATAATTTATTGGGAATTTCATATAAAGCTTAACTGGTTCAACCTTAACCAATTTCAATCATACAAAATTTAATAATAATAATAATAATAATAATAATAATAATAATAATAATAATAATAATAATAATAATAATAATAATAATAATAATAATAATAATAATAATAATAATAATAATAATAATAATAATGTTATCCTTTGAAAATGAGATATTCCGAATAAATTTAACTTTTTCAAGTTCAAAAATCTGAAAAATACCAAAATAATATTTTTTGTTTTTATTCAATAAAAATTTTAATAGCAAAAATAAACAATCAATCAATAAAAATAATCAACCTTTTATATATATATATATATATATATATATATATATATATATATATATATATATATATATATATATATATATATATATATATATATATATAGATATATACTCCTGCTCTCCATATATATATATATATATATATATATAGATGTTAAATATTATATTAATCGCAATTATATAAAATGTAAATAAAGAAAAGAACAATCAATGGGAAGGTAAAGAATTTACTGCCTTCTCCGATTAGCATTGAGGAGCTCGGTTGCTTTATAACTGTTCTTGAATCCAACTTGTTTGGGTTGGGGGATGGCTCAGTGGTGAAGCATCAGGTATATTATTCTCATTCGCAACAACACGCGATGGTTTAATCCCGGAGAAGGCAGTAGAATTCTTTACCTTCCCATTAATTGTTCTTTCTTTATATATATATATATATATATATATATATATATATATATATATATATATATATATATATATATATATATATATATATATATATATATATATATCTTCTATATAATTAGTTTAATATTACATTACAAATTTTGTATTTTTATTTCATTAAATATTTTTATGAAATTATTAAAAATCGTTTTTTTAATATCAAATTTCTCAAAATAGTTTTTTTTTCCTCATCTTATTTGATGCAACAGAAGAAACCGTAATATTTTAAAAATAATAATAATAATAATAATAATAATAATAATAATAATAATAATAATAATAATAATAATAATAATAATAATAATAATAATAATAATAATAAAAAATAATAATAATAATAATAATAATAATAATAATAATAATAATAATAATAATAATAATAAAAATAATAATAATAATAATAATAATAATAATAATAATAATAATAATAATAATAATAATAATAATAATAATAATAATAATAATAATAATAATAATAATAATAATAATAATAATAATAATAATAATAATAATAATAGTCAGGGTAGTAGCAGCAAAATAATTAAAAATGTGAGAGCCATCTGACAGTAATCAAAGTGCAGAAAATTTGTTTATTAAATTGAAAAGATTCTCGTGGGACGTTCACTCCAAAAACAAATAAACACACACACACCTACACACACACACACACACACACACACACACACACACACACACGCTCTTACATTTATACACACGCATATAAAATATATCTACACAGCTGTGTTTATTTATATATTGCACAGCCGCAACAAAGGGAGCAATTTAATTTAATATCATTGTTGTTGTTGTTGTTGTTATTATTATTATTATTATTATTATTATTATTATTATTATTATTATTATTATTATTATTATTATTATTATTATTATTATTATTATTATTATTATTATTATTATTATTATTATTATTATTATTATTATCATTTTTTTTTACACCAGCGATAAACCAGGAAATCGTAATCATATTTATTACAAGAAATGAAAGAGTATCCCTTTCACACTTCAGATTTGCCCATTCCACTTCTGAACCTGAAGCATGTAATCGAAATATTATCCGCTGTTTTAGATAACATTTATAATCTGTGTATTACACCTTTTGTTACCCTTGATTGTCTCAAAATTGCAAGAGTTGTATCAGTTTTCAAAGGGGGTTGACCCCATTGTGTCCTGGGAACTCGTCCAATATCAATAATATATCCTTTTTCAAATGTTTTCGAAAAGTATGTTAGACAGAATTTACTCATTCTTTAAGGACAATTTACTTTTTAATGTGCGCCAATTTGGTTTAATGAAAGGGAAGAGAATACAGGATGCAGCTATAAATTTAATTTATGATCTAAACAAGACGTTCCTTAGGAAGCTCTGCAATGTCATTGCTTTCATCGATTTCTCAAAAGGCATTTGATTTGGTTTATCATCGAATTATTTTATCAAAATTGGAAAGATATGGCGTCAGTGGGTGAGCGTTGAATTTTCTGGGGAGTTAATTTTGTGATTGAAGGAAATATGCATGTCTAGGTTGATGGAACAGTATCTACAATAAAAATTTTGGGAATTTGGCTTCCCGCATGGTTCGTCTCTGGGACTCCTACTGTTCATCATTTACATCAATGACCTTATGTATCTTCGGATACATAATGTATCCCGATGAAATTGTCATATATACATTCTATTTGAGGAGATGATCAATGAAGATCTTAAGTTGTTTCACAGGTGGAATCTTACAAATGAATTGATCGGCAATGTTGCAAAAACAAACAAATGATATTCACTTCTCAGTGGCGATGTCAAGCTGAGGTGAGTTTTTGAGTAGCTCTTGTCGGGAGAGGGTCTCTAAATATAAATATTTGGGACTGCACCTGGAGGAGGATCTAAAATTAAAAACATCTTAAAATCTTCAATTAACAAAACAAATGGTTTATTTTATATCCTGAAAAGATTCCTGAAACTTGACATACTGACAAAAATTTATTTCTCGACAGTGTGCCGTCGATTGAGTTTGGAATGTACTGATATGGGATGGATCGGATACTGCAACAATGAGACCTTTAAAAGTTTATCTTAATAATGTATTACGAAACATTTGTTTAACTTCGAACTTCCAGCATACTCGGGACATATTTCATCCCCTTCGAGTATTAACTTTAGATGAGTTTTATAGATTACGATTGCTGGAATTCGTATATATGGTTGTAAATGGCAGTGATAACTTATTGGTGTATTTACTGAGTGAGATTCAGTGGTCAGTGAGATTCAGTGGACGTCAGGGGGATCTTGATTTACCGATTCCAACCACTAGAATAGATATCAACCAAAAAATATTTTTAACAAATGCAATAAAGGAATGGTCTAGTGTTTCTGCTTTAATAAGGAAATCGCCATCTAGGTCATATCTTTAAAAAAAATTTAATGAACTGTGTTTTTGTGCATGAACTTGTCACATGATTATAATATTAACTTGTCAAGTATCTTAAAATTACTTCTGTAAATATTAATTTAATAAAATCTAAAGTTTATTATTATTATTATTATTATTATTATTATTATTATTATTATTATTATTATTATTATTATTATTATTATTATTATTATTATTATTATTATTATTATTGCTTCAGAGGAGCTCAAACGCTAATTATAATGATGCAAAACGCATTTAGTAACCCGATTAGAAACCTCTCTAGTCGATCGGGGTAATGGAGGGGGGTGGGGGATTTGACATAGCTTAAAATTTTGAATGTAAAACAAATGTAAATGCTAAGACTTGGGTAATTTATGTTTGAAAACCGACATATTTATTTTTTTAATATATAAAATGACTTAAGAATGACCAGGAATGACTAGGGATGATCAGGAATGACCAGGAATATCCAGGAATATCCAGAAATGACCAGGAAAGTCCAGGAATGACCAGGAATGACCAGGAATGTCCGGGAATGACCAGGAATAACCAGGAATGTCCAGGAATGACCAAGAATGACCAAGAATGACCAAGAATGACCAGGAATATCCAGGAATGACTAATAATGGCCAGGAATGACCAGGAACGTCCAGGAATGTCCAGGAATGAAAAGGAATGACCAGGAATGACCAGGAATGACCAGGAATGACGACGAATGACAGGGAATGACCACATGACTATTTCACAAGGAAGCATTTGTTCAAGTCTTCCTTTCTGTACTGTATCGGTGAAGAAAGTTCATTTTGTATAAAATCTTGTTAAGTTTTTTTGAGCAAATCTGGGGCGTATCCTAATATTAGGTATAGGGTGTACTATAAGTTTATATGTATGTAACTACCTGTTCAACATTATTGCGAATCTGGGGTGTACTATAAGTGTGCATTATAAGTGTGTGTGTGTGTGGGGTGTTCTACTATAGGGTGTACTATAAGTGTGTTTGTATGTGACCACCTGTTCATCATTATCGACTTTCCAATAAATAAAATAACACAAGCCCAAGTTCACATCTCACGGGCAGTGCCCTATTTTAGGTGGGGAACTACTCTAGGTAATTAATACCTAGAATCTGGAAGAGGGATCGAACCAGGGCCCCGGTGAATCAGCCGCTCTACCGATTGCCCTACAGCAGGGTTGATATATTCACTTTACTATTGTTGGATTCATATTTTCTTATAATGAACCTATAAAGACCTGATTTTTACTCTATTATTATTATTATTATTATTATTATTATTATTATTATTATTATTATTATTATTATTATTATTATTATTATTATTATTATTATTATTATTATTATTATTATTATTATTATTAAATTTGTTATCGTTTCGTAACTGAAGAAATGTCCAAATATTTTGAATAATAAAATACATAAAAATTAATATAATGTATATATATATATATATATATATATATATATATATATATATATATATATATATATATATATATATATTATATATATATATATATATATAATATATTATATATATATATATCTATAAAATAATATTAACTAAATAAAAATATAATATATATATATAACATATATGTAACATATATATATATATATATATATATAACAATATATATATATATATATATATATATATAATATAACACCAATAATATATATATATATATATATATATATATATATATATATATATATTATAGCTGTAGAAATTAATAATATAATGTAGCATCGTCCATAATTTATTAATTAATATTCTTTGAAAATAATTAATAATTAATAATTAATACTATTATTAAAAGACTAATTAAAGTACTTTGCCTAGAATTTTTTTTAATATATGTATTGCTAAATGTTAAAAAAGAAAAGAATAGTTAAAACAGTTAAATAAACTTTAACTACAACAGTTAACAATGAACAGTGATGGTACCACTACGGTTGGTACCGATTTCTTCACAGTTGAAGACCATACTTTAATGGTAGGAGAGGAAGATAGTGTTGCAACAGTTTTGACAAAAAACAGGTAAATATAAACTATATTAATAGCTCCTTATTACTCTCTCTCTCTCTCTCTCTCTCTATATATATATATATATATATATATATATATATATATATATATATATATATATATATATATATATATATATATATATATATATATATATATATATATATATATCTCTCTCTCTCTCCCCGGCTTCAAAGATTATATTAATATAATATGGTTAGTCAAATATAGCAAAAAGTTAGTTTGATGAAGAAAACTGTTTAAATAGTTTCATTAACTAAAGATAGTAATAATGGTAAAGTTAATAAGAAAAATAGAAAATGCCTGAAAAAGAAAATAGGGGAATAACATTTGAATATCTTAAGCTGAAAGTTTGTTGAACTTTCAACAATTTAATAAGGGATGAAAGACATACAACTCTATTTATCATTGAATTTCATAAAAAAAAAGAGGTGTCATTGACATCTTTTACTATCCTTCCAGTCCCCACCTTCAGTTTCAAAAATTTTCTACTTCAGGACAGGACCCAATTTGCAAATGCAGAAATTGATAGATATTGCAGAAAGTTGAATTTTGCAACAAGTTTTTTTTTTTAAATTTTCATCTGATTTATCTGATTTTATCAAAAAGCAAAAATCGTTATTGGGAGAGTTTGAAAAAGTTGTTTTCGAGCACTTTTCTGTATCTTTGAACGTTTTGTAGAGCCAATTTGATGTCTATCGCAGATAAACATGTTCTAAGTAAAAGTTTTAAGTTTTAATCTCCTCTAAATATATTAAAAAAGGAAAAAAATCTCTTCAATATTTTTTTTTTAAATCAATATTTTTCTGAACAAAAATCTAAAAATTTTCAATATTGATTTTTTTCCTCGTATTTGAGATTACTTAAAGAAAACATAAAGCTGAAAATATTACTTAGAACAGTTATCTATAGTGGGTATTTTTCGAGATATTGACACTCAACTTGGCACTACAAAAAGAATGGTCAGAGATACAGAAGCATACTCGAAATCAACGTTTCAGAGTTCTTCCAATAACTACTTTTGAGTTTTGATTCAAGTAAATTTCCCTTTGGAAGATTACGTACTTCAATTTGGCCCGTCATCCCAAACCCACCCCCACCCCCACTGTTTTTCATTGTTAAAGTATTTTTTGTTAATAGTTACTTTTTACTTAGATCGTTTTCGTTTTTGTCATTTGTGCTTGCGCTCGGTAAGAAATGCTTACATAGTTTTAGCACGAATTTCGTGCAAAAACGACCACGATTTCTTACCAGATTTACTTTTGTTTACAAACAGTTGGAACCAGCTGTTGTGATGGATCACGTGGATTTGGAATAAACAAATAAAAAATAACAAATGGTTTATATTACAAATAATTGATCAACTATTGTGATGGAGTTTATCGATTTGGAATAAATTAGATTTAAAACTGATTTTATTGAATGAAACATTTATCAATTCAAACGGGCCTACCACGCAGCCATCGTTTTAGCTTGCATTTTTTGCGTAAGCGCATCCTAAATTCGGCAAGCACGGAAAATTGCAACCTTACAGAATTACGGAAATTCCTTAAGTTTGGTGAGCATTTCTTACGATTTTGCGCTGTTTGACAAAAACGAACGGAAACTCGGGCATTTCTCAAGTTTCGTAAGCACAAACTCTAAAAACGAAAACTCCTTTATATTCGTTCTGTGTTTTAGAAGTTATTAACTTTAAAAAGTTATTTGAACGTTTGTAACTTTAAAAACATCTTCAATTCCCAGTTTTAATTTCTAAACAGCTGTAACAACTTTTTAATTACATTCAGTATTACAATTACATAATTATATTATTATATATTTTATAATTACACATTATAATTTCTATTTTTAATTTGCCTTATAATTTCTCATTTTGCAGAAGCTACAGCGGGCTAGAGACTACTGTAGCAGTAATATTATTAGGTTACTTAATCCTAGGCCTGACTGGTAACCTTCTCACTATAATTGCCTTGTTGAGGTGTCAAAGGGTTAGGAATGTTACCGCGGCATTTATTATAAGGTAAGCATTAAATCGAAGAATTTAAATGGTTTATCTAATAGTATATATATATATATATATATATATATATATATATATATATATATATATATATATATATATATATATATAATATAAATATATATATATATATGCTATATAAATATATATATATATATATCTTCTATATATAAATATATATATATATATATATAAAATGTGCGCTCGTATCTGTGCTGTTGCTGGCTATGACTTTTGTTGGAACAACTCCGGCTCCGGCTCGGCTCCGGCTCCGGCTGGCTCCGGCTCCAGCTCCGGCTCCAACTCCATCAGTTTAAAATTATCCGGCTCCTGCTCCGACTCCGGACCCTTTTTTTACACTTTCAATTAAAAATATGGAAAATATTTTTGATAGTAAATATTTTTATTATAAGTATATTTATGCTCTGGATCCAGCTCAACACTAAAAAATTTACCCTGGATTTCACTCAACCAAAAAAATTTACCCGGGATCAGGTCAACCAAAAATAATATGCCCAAAAAAATTTCTCTCTGGCCCCGACTCTTCATCCCTGGTACTATAATCTAAATTTAATACCTTTGAAAAGCTTTATTATTATGATATTTCAAATAGTAGAATAACTTATGTCTTGTAAATCAGTTGTAGTGGGGTAGTGCTAACCACAAAGGAAGCATTTATAGATATATCATGGATAAAATTTAATTTCTGGGTGATTTTATGATGTATAGGCTACGTGTTCGCACCGAAAAAAATTCGTACACTTATTCGTTCCAGTATTATTTAAATTTGCAATTTATATCCCTCTCATTTTCAAATGATTTAATAGTGGTTCTTAAGAGGTGTGCGGAATCGGTGCCCAGCTCACCGGATCCATCATATTTAAATTACATTAGTCCGGTTTAGGGTTGGTCGAGCACCAAAATTTTGCTCAACGCACCGCACAAGACTGAGCGCACCATTCGCTGAAATGTACCAAAAGCCATTTTTTTTTTTTAGAAACGCTCCGCAACTCACCGAACCGGAACATTGAAATTGTGTGCCGCAACGCACCGCACCGCACCGCACCGCACCGCACCAAAATGAGAGCACTACTCACGGCACCGTACCAACCCGTCGGTCAACCCTAGTCCTATCTTAACCTTCTTTATTTTCATTTACAGTTACAAATATTTAAAGTATTTTAAAGTTAAAAAATTGTTTTGCTCCAATTTCAATTATACTCTAAAAATGTTTTTCTCCATTTCCATCCAAAATTTTAATAAATTTAGTAATACACGGCTCCGGCTCAACCAAAATGTTTAGCAAATTTAACCCTACTCCTGCTCCGACTTCGGCTTCGACTCCGACTCCGGCTCCTGCTCCGGCTCCGGCTCCTGCTCCGGCTCTGGCTCCGGCTCCGGCTCCCGCTCCGCATCCTTAAATATAAGCCCTATGTTTTCAACTTCTTGACAAAATAATCGTATTATGCAGCAAGTTTTAAACGTAAATATATTAAAATTTTAAAAAAAAATTTCTTTTGAAGAAATTTATAACCAAAGCTAAATTATAAATGTTTTTATCACGATTAATGATTCTCACAGTTTGTGTGTAGCTGATTGCTTGTTCTGCGTTTTGGTTCTTCCTTGGGAAGTGTCCCGATTCTTCGCAGGAAAATGGGTTTGGGGAAGAGGAATCATCTGCACAGTACTGCCCTTAATCAGGTAATAAAATAAAAGAACAATATTTTTTTATGTCTCGAGATATTGATAAAAAAGTTGCTCTAAAAATAAACATTTTTGGTCTAGAGATATAGATAAAAAAGTTGCTCTTAAATGGTTTATTTTTTAGGGATTTTTTAAACAAATTCAAATTTTTAAGATGAAATTTTTACAAGTTCAAAGAGTTGTTTTTTTTGTTGTTGTTGTTTTTTTTAATAATATTAGTAATAATAATAATAATAATAATAATAATAATAATAATAATAATAATAATAATAATAATAATAATAATAATAATAATAATAATAATAATAGCCATAGTAATAATAATAATAATAATAATAATAATCATAATAATAATAATAATAATAATAATAATAATAATAATAATAATAATAATAATAATAATAATAATAATAATAGCGATAAAATAACAATAATAATAATAATAATAGCGATAAAATAATAATAATAATAATAATAATAATAATAATAATAATAATAATAATAATAATAATAATAATAATAATAATAATAATAATAATAATAATAATAATAATAATAATAATAATAATAATAATAATAATAATAATAATAATAATAATAATAATAATAATAAACTTTAGAGCAAACATAAATTTTACTTAATTTTGAAGGAAATTTTCTTCTCACTTTCAACCTAAAAAAATGAGCACCAAAATTTCAAATACGAGTATTAGACAACCTTGAATTAAAAAACATTATTATTATTATTATTATTATTATTATTATTATTGTGTATGTGTATGTATTATTATTTATTATTATTTGTATTATTGTGTGTGTGTGTGTGTATTGTGTGTATTGTGTGTGTGTGTGTGTGTTTTGTGTGTGCGTATCATTTTTATTATTATTGTATTTTATTATTATTAATTTATAGCATTATTATTTTAAAATTATTATGATATGTTAGCTTATTTTTGCCTGAGTATTATTATTATTATTATTGCAGTATTATTATTATTATTATTATTATTATTATTATTATTATTATTATTATTATTTTATTATTATTATTATTATTATTATTATTTTGACTATTATTATTATTATTATTATTATTATTATTATTATTATTATTATTATTATTATTATTATTATTATTATTATTATTATTATTATTATTATTATTATTATAATTATTTTTATTATTATTATTGTTATTATAATTATTTTCTAATTATTATTATTATTTTTATTGTTATTATTATTATTATTATTATTACTATTATTATTATTATTATTATTATTATTATTATTATTATTATTATTATTATTATTATTATTATTATTATTATTTTTATTATTATTATTATTATTATTATTATTATTATTGTGTTAATTATTATTTTGACTATTATTATTATTATTATTATTATTATTATTATTATTATTATTATTATTATTATTATTATTATTATTATTATTATTATTATTATTATTATTATTATTATTATTATTATTATTATCTAATTTATGCGTCGTTAGTCCGACTCGTCACATTTATTGTTTCCAACTGAGTTTCTTTTGCATATGAAGCTCAAAAACTTTGCTGACCAGAATAATTTACTAAATGCATTACACAACTATATATATATATATATATATATATATATATATATATATATATATATATATATATATATATATATATATATATATATATATATATATATATATATATATATATATATATATATATATATATAACTACTCTTCTTTATATATATATAAATGAGATTATCCCTATTAGCATATATGGAATGTTATGGAACATCCTATTCATTAAAATGCCCAATATA
>JABUQX010114979.1:30000-34627 GCA_015478945.1 Trachelipus rathkii
GAGCGAAATCATTCATCGCTCCTGATAGCTCCAATAGTTATGTGAAAATTATACGTCTGGCAGCGATATAGAAGAGATTATAAAATACTTACTTTGGAGCGATTCTTAAGATCGCCTCAGCGTAAGTTGTCGTACACTGATTATTATTATTATTATTATTATTATTATTATTATTATTATTATTATTATTATTATTATTATTATTATTATTATATATATATATATATATATATATATATATATATACTACTATTATATATATATATTATTATATATATATATACCCATATATATATATATATATATATATATATATATATATATATATATATATATATATATATTTGTCTGTTAATTTTTACATTGATTTCATAGTAGCGACACATCGAATCCCATAATAATTTATTTTTTATGTCAGTTAACGTGCAATCATTTGGAGTGAGTTTGTGTTTGAGTTTTTAATTGTTTTATATATTTTTTACATGTTAGTATAATAATTTCAAAATGAATAGTGTATTAAATATATTAAATAATAAGTTTTCAAGATTTTCTCTTGAAGAAAAATTAAATATAAAAGAGCTTGGTAGGCCTATGCCAAATATAAAATTAACTCAGACATCATACAAGAGCAAAAAACCGTACTCTCGAAAATTTAACGTGGATTTATATAAGAGACACAAATGGCTCTGCGGCTCCTCAGAGAAAAATGCTCTATTTTGCTTCCCATGTTTGCTATTTGAAGGAGATGATTCTTGGGCTAGAATTGGAGTGACTGATTTAGCCCATCTATCAGTCAAAATAGGTAAACATGAAGCTTCTGTAAGTCATATAAACAATGAGGCTAATTTAGCAGTATTAGGAAAAGTAAATATAAAAGAAAATATTGATTCTGCTTACAAACAAGCGATTGAATGCCACAATCAGCAAGTTACTAAAAATAGATACATTTTACTAAGAATTATCAAAGCCATCAAATTTTGTGCAAATCTTGAACTCCCCTTAAGGGGTCATGACGAAAGTTCTGATTCTATGAATCCTGGTGTTTTTAAATCATTAATAGAATACAGTGCTGAATTAGATCCAACTTTAAGAGATCACTTAAAAAGTTCTAACGTTTTCAAAGGAACTTCAATGACTATACAAAATGATTTACTTTCTTGCTCTTGGGAAATATGTAGGATGCACATATTAAAAGAGATTTCACAAGCTAGCTTTATAGGCATAATCGCAGATGAAACCTCTGATATATCAAACGAATTTCAATTAGCTCTCATTTTGCGCTATGAATATGACGGGAATATAAAAGAAAGATTTTGGGGACTTTTTAACCCAGCTTCTCACAGGGCAGAATCAATAGCTAGCGTTATTTCTGATCAATTAAAATCCATTTTACCGAACTGTCCAGAAAAATTGATTGCTCAAAGTTATGATGGTGCCGCAGTTATGAGTGGACACGTCAGTGGTGTAAACGTATTTATAAAAGACGTTTATCCAAATGCACATTATGTACACTGTTATGCGCATCAAATTAATTTGATAATGACTCAGTCAGTTTCTCAAATTCCAGAAGTTGGAGAATTCTTTAGAAATATGTCACTAATTCCAACCTTTTTTTCACAATCTCCTCAGAGATGCTCTGTATTAGATGAAATTATTGGGAAACGGTTGCCAAAAACTGTTAAAACAAGATGGAATTTTAACATCCGAACTGTAAACATGGTTTTTGAACATAGAGAGCTATTGTTAGAGTGCTTTGAAAAAATTCTAAATGAAAGCAAACAACCAGGAACACGAGATCAAGCAGGAGGTTTGCAAAGGTTATTGACTGATCCTACTTTTGTATTTTGGCTCACTGTTTTCCGCCATATAATGCCGCACGTAGATTGTTTCTATAATAAAATTCAATCAAGAAATGCAGACGTAATTCTCATAAAACAAGCTGTGAGTGAACTACAATTAGAATTAGGAAAGATTAGAAACAGTATGACCACCATAATGGAAGAAATTGAGGGAACGTATGATGTTTGTGAGGTGAAGAGAAGAAGATCGTTAAATGCTTCCAATTACTACGAAATTAAAAAAGCTGCTGCGTATAAAGTGTGTGACATAATAATATCTCAGTCTAAGGAGAGGTTTTCGTTTAGTGATCATTTACTATCAGCTCAACTTTTCGAGCGTGAACACTTTAAATTATATAGAACCTCATTTCCCACAGTTGCATTTGAAAAGACTGTAACTGTTTATCCATTTTTTAACATCTTGAGACTCAAATCTGAACTTCAAGTTATATATTCTAGAGAAGATTTTTATTCCCTGAAAGGAGCTCTTGATTCTTATAAGTACATTATTGAAAATGGAATGGATCAGACTTTTGAAGAAACATTAAAGTTGCTAAAAATTTTAATAACTACTCCAATGGCATCTGTTGAAGCTGAAAGATGCTTTTCTAGATTAAAAAGAATAAAAACCGTTATTCGGAATACAATGGGGCAAGAAAGACTGAATGCCCTCGTTGCGCTTGCAACAGAAAGAGATATTGTCCAGAATCCATCTTTTGACAATCTTGTGATTGACTTATTTGCAAGTCAAAAAGCGAGAAGAATGGACTTTAGCTACAAATTATAAAAAACCTACAATTTAATTATAAAGTAAGTAATTTATTATTTTTATATTTTATTTTAAAAATCATTCGTAACAGGTAAACTTTTTATGTAATTGTGCTAAACGCGTACGAAGTTAGAATAATGTCCTATGGCGCTAACCTTTTGTATATAATGCGATGTAATACTATATATATAATTATATATATATATATATATATTATATATATTATATATATATATATATATATATTATATATATATATATATATATATATATATTAATGTAAATCGCAACCCACCATCCATTTCTATCAACGAGTCGCCACTGATATCATATTATATTATATATATATATAATTATATATTAATATATATTATATAGTATTATATATATATATATATATATTATATATATATATATATATATATATATATAATATATATATATATATATATATATATATATATATATATATATATATATATACAGAGTGATCGAGAAGTCGCGCACATCAAAATATTCGAGTCTGTGAATTTAATGGTAAACGGATTAGGTCTATATGCAACCGCTAGATAGCACCACAGGTATTACCTGCAACACACGTAAACGCCATTGTGATTGGCTGTGCTCCCATGACGTCTCAGTAGCGTAGAGTTCTTTGACGGGTGAGGATGCTGTTTTCCCAAGAGCAACGAGTGTTTATTCTTGAACAGTATTTAGCTTGTCGTTCATATACACGTGTTAAAAATGCATTTAGTGACAGATATCCGGATGCAGCAGTGCCTAATAATTCGACAATAACGAGATTAATCGTCCGTTTCCGCGAAAACGGTTCTGTTTCTGACAGGAAGAGAGTCTGCAGACCTACCATTTTGACTACGGCTAAACTGGCGGAGGTTTGGAAAGTGATGCTGCGTTCGCCTACAAAGAGCCTGCGGAGACTTTCAGTAAACTCCCAGTTGTCATTTGAAAGTGCCCATAAAGCGATGAAGATGTTAAAATTTCGTGCATATCATGTTTTCTGTGTTCAGGAATTGAAGACGCCAGTAGTAGGGCCAGGATATTGGAGGAAAAGAAACTGACCTTGACCAACGCGATTTTTCCTTAAATTGTGAAAAGTAAATTTATTTTTTAATTAATTTTTTAATAATTCAAACAAAGAAAATACCTGTTTTTTTAGCAATTTATTATTAAATCAAGAAATAATGTTGAAAAGTAATGTAAGAAGTAATGAGACGGTTGATATTGCTTAGTTTTAATAATTTGTTTAATATTTGGTGCAGCTTCGGCCAATGCACATCGTAAGTCGTGCTCCAAGTTCAATCGGTTCCTTGCTTTTGTTTTCATTGTCACTATTGTCGAAAATACACTTTCACACGCCTGTAATTTGTAGCGAATGGGATCAGTATTTTCAAGGCTTTTCCCGATAATAATGGATACTCGTCACCAATCTTTCCCCAAAATGTGTTTCGAAATCTATTTTCAGTGTGTTGTCTTCAATTTCAGTATCTGGAAATATTCCTTCATCCACTGAAAAGGGTCTTAGCACACAAGCATTTACTTGGCGATTTTCCAAATCAGGAAAATATTTGCTGATAGAATGTACTCTGATGACAAGTGGAGAGTTATTTGATCTGTGAATGAGCATTTTTCATTTCTTCCGTCGAGCACCATTGTTAGTTCTGGGAACATCGAAACAACCTCAACTCCAGCTCGGCGTTGGTAAAGCTGCAATTTGCGAAGAAGGCAACCTTATCTTGAGCTGTTAAAATATTCGTCATATTCCCTTGCAAGGTGAAGTTAAGCGTATTTATTTCTCCGAAGAAATCCGCAAGATATGCCAGTTTGGAAATAGATTACATTATCTGTTATTTTGGCGTGTAACTCTTTCTCCTTATCCTTATCCGGTTTTTTCATTTCCAGAAACAAAGCAAATATTCTCTTGAGGCTCGAGCACTCGTGCAGACACATTGCCCCCGTGATAACGCAACGCACTTTGGTGTGGAATAACAAATGGCGAATT
>JABUQX010114980.1:0-24553 GCA_015478945.1 Trachelipus rathkii
TCGTTCAGAGAAGGTTGAAACAAGAATATAAATCTAAAGTGAAAGAAAGTCACAGAGTAATTAAACAAATTCGCTGTGATATTATTTTGATGACCAAAAAGAAAAAAGGTAAGTTATAAAAAAAATGGATTAGAATAAGTCTAGTTGAACAAATATGTCAAGTATCTGATTGGTGTTTCTGTAGGCAAAAAGGTATATTAATGAGGCATATCAGACCTAGCTTCAATTTGTTCTCGTCTCATTATGTTCATACCAGTATCAATCTTCAATCAAGATCTGAGGCCAAAGATTAAGCAGTTGAGGCTAATGAAATATATATCTGACATTCACGTTTTCGGTCAATTAATGAATTGATAATTTTTTTTTCCTTACATTAGAATTGGTTTTTGGTTTTGATTTAAAAGTACAAAAGAATTATGTTGAAAACAGTTATGCCTTATATATGCAGCACCGCAGTCATGCAGTCTATGCAGTCATTTGCTATGAAAATTTATTATAGTTCAAGAACAACCCATGAATCCATTCATTCCTATTTTTAACATTTATAATTCTGACATTACAGCTAAGAGTTTGAAAGTCTCTCTCTCTCTCTCTCTCTCTCGCTAAGATATGTCAATGAACGTAAGAGAAATCAGATCATAAATATAATATTTACAAAAAACAATATCGTTAGTTGATCATATTTTGAAAATGTTCCACATGAAATATATTTTTAATACAGAGAACTCCAAGAGTTATCCTCATTCCCTGGTTTTGTCAGTGATCAAGAATTGTTGCATTGATATTTAGGAGGAACTCAATATTAAACTTATTGTTGAGTAGTGCCGAATAAAATGGGTGTGGCCTAAAAATACGCTCACGAAAGAGCGTGAGATTTTAGGCCACGCCCATTTTACTCTGAGCGGTATCTGTTACTACTGTTGACCACTTAATAGTTTTATTAAAATGCAATATAGAATTCCTCTATCTGATTCCCATTTCATACTTCTGAAATATTTTAAGGGTACCAATTAATTCTTCTCTATTTCACCTTTAATATATTTAGCATTTATATTTCAAGCTAAATATTAGTCAATATATAATACAAGACATTTTTTTTTTGGTGAAGATGTGTATAGAATTCCTTCTCTTGCAGGGTTACAAGAGAGAGGTCATTTAGAGAACATCTAGCTTGTTAAGACGTCATAATTGGTTTTGTTAATTAATAAAAAAAAATAAATAAATAAAAAAAATATTCCGTTTCAATAGTTTATCATCTAGTTTGATCTAATTGTATCTGTATTTTTATATTTTGCTAATTCAAAGGATTTAATTCATTCTATAATACACTACATGATACATTATTATTTCAGTTAAACTATTTTACATACACTACCTAATTCACATTTCAATTTGTGATATAAATATGTAATTATTATTAATATTATTATTATTATTATTAATATTATTATTATTATTATTATTATTATTATTATTATTATTATTATTATTATTATTATTATTATTATTATTATTATTATTATTATTATTATTATTATTATATTTATTTATATTATATTATATTATATTATATTATATTATATTATATTATATTATATTATATTATATTATTTTATGTTATATTATATTTTATTATATTATATTATATTATATTATATCATATTGTATTGTATTGTATTATTTTTATTATATTATATTATATTATATTATATTATATTATATTATATTATATTATATTATATTATATTATATTATATTTTATATTATATTATATTATAATGGAGTATTATATATTATATTATTATATTATATTATATTATATTATATTATATTATATTATATTATTATATTATATTATATTATTATTATATTTTATATTATATTATATTATATTATATTATATTATATGCATTATATATAGATTGTATTATATTATATATTATATTATATACATTAAATCACATTATAATTAATTACAGACATTTTTACTTCCACTTGCCATTATTATTCTTATTACACATTGTTGGTTCCTTTTTGCAGAAATATGTCAAATATCCGAGAATAATAATTTTTACTCAGCCATTATTTTTAGCCAACATTGATGATGAATATTGCTCATGTATTCAGCAACTTTGTAACTCGATTAAGAGGAAAGAGAGGAGGAGGAGAAGAGGATGAGAGAGGAGGAGAGAGAGAGGAGGAGAGGAGAGAGAGGAGAGTATTATTATTATTATTATTATATATTTTATATATTACATATAACATATATAAATATATATATATATATATATATATATATATATATATATATATATATATATATATATATATATATATATATATATATATATATAAAGATTATATATATATATATATATAGGAGAGAGAGAGAGAGAGAAGACATCTGGAATGGAGTGGCTCACCGAGATTGGAACTGCTGGTGGAAATGCTGTAAGTAAGTATGCATTAATAAAATTATAGAACTTGGTTCTAGAAAAATTAATGTTTTGAATTTATTCCTGTAGAATTAAAATTTATGGAACTTTGTTCATAGAAATGATAGGATTCTGGAACTTATTTCCATTTGATAAAATAATATGAGGAACTGAGTTCTAAGGAATGCATTTTTTGACTATAAAAATAAAATGGAATTTGATCCCTTTCTAAAAAATGTTCCCTGGAATGTTGAACTTGGAACTGTGGAATATATTCATCTTATGCTTGTATCACAATATGTCTCAGTTAAATATTTATTTATATATATATTAATTGCGTTTCCGAAATTTGCTAAGCACTTGTCAAGAGTTTGAAATTGTTTGAAGGTGGTTTGGTCCTATTTGTAATATAGTAAAAGTCATATTTCAAACAGAAACAAACCAAATTTCTGCGATTTGACACAACAAACGTCGGAAAACGTAGCCATCATATTTCTTCCATATTTGCCTGTTATTCTTACCAGTAGTGGTAATACACTAAAGCAGGTATTATGTCGGGGCTCAAAGGACATAGCACAGTGTTGCAATTAGTAGTCCCTCTTCAGATATCTGAAAAATTAACCCAAATACTGTATACGATATCAATAGTTATCTTAACATGCTGTTTGATTTATAAATATTGAATTATGTATATTATGTATATTAATTCTTTCTCTCTTTCTTTCTTTATCTTCCCAACGGTTTCCCACAAATTGGGGGTGGGGTGCGCAACATACATCGGAAACTGTGTAGTTAAGTAGAGGAAGATAACAAAAGTCGAAAAGTAAGCCTCTCCCATACCCTAACCTCATAAACAAGTGCCAGCCTGTTGCAGCCATAAATCTACCGTAGAGTTTCACAACACCGCCACAGACCTCCCACTGTAGTCCCTCTTCAATGTCAGGGAATTAATTAGGCCCACAAGAACAACGCACATCATATCCATTCATTATATTATACTATATATACTTTTTCAAAAGGAATTTGGGTTCACGTTGAAGGTTACAGTACTCCAACATTTGGAAGTGACGGAACAGTGACATCCTGCGATGCTTCTGGAACATTCATTGATGACATCACAAGGTTTCTCAATACCGCTCAAGAAAATAATATATTGGTCATTTTCACTCTTTGGAATGGTGCCGTAGTCTCAAATCAAAATGAAGTTAACCTTTTCTTGGATGATACGAAATTGGAATCATATATTGATAATTGTTTCCAGGTATTCATTGTAGTTGTATTATCAATAATAATAATAATAATAATAATAATAATAATAATAATAATAATAATAGGATAATAATAATAAAATGAACATTAATAATACACACACACACATTAATAATAATAATAATAATAATAATAATAATAATAATAATAATAATAATAATGCTTTTCATTACATTATTATTATTATTATTATTATTATTATTATTATTATTATTATTATTATTATTATTATTATTATTATTATTATTATTATTATTATTATTCAGGAATTTGCATCTTCTGTGGCAGGACATCCGGCCTTGGGGGCCTGGGAGGCTATTAACGAACCAGAAGGATCCGTCCAGGTATGACATTTTCTGCAGTTTGGCATGAATGATATAATTTCATATTTAATTATATATTATTATCTATTTATGGTGTATCGAATGTGAGCTTTTCTGCATACATAAAAAAATGCAGACTTTAAAGTTCTGCACCTTGAAAGTGTTGATGATTAAGTTCCTCAGTTTGACGAAGTGGATGTTAAAGTTCTACACATTAAAGATGGTGATGTTTACCAACGTGGATATGTAATGAGATATTCCGAATGATAAAGGCATATTTTAGAAACCCTCGGGTGACGGATATGGATCCGAATGTCTAACATAGATTTTTTTAGGCATATGTGGATTTCATATGTATCCTCATGCGCAGATCATTAAATATCACTGAAATCTATCATTATTTATAGGCAACATCAACTCCTTAATTACAGAATCTCAGACGGGAAAGGTCTAGAATTCGTAGAATTCGTGCAATGCTTCAAAAATTTTAACAAAACGGAGTAAGTTGATGTCGATATTAGAGGCCACTGTGCACAGATATAAAACGTTTGAATGTGTCTAATTTAATTAAATAAAAAAAGGAATAAAATTTAGGAGAGATAAAGAATCAGGTCCATCAATCTGGAATCTAACCATGACATCTGAAACCATGTCCTTAACTTCCCGGTCAGAATCGGTAATTTATCGACTTTGATGTCAACGCCACCCAATTGATGTTCAGTTTGTTAAGCTCGAGGATATTTGTTGTCTATCATTTTTGCAATATAACCTAAAAAGTTTTATTTTTAATCTGTTAATTAATCTCCTCCAGGATGTCGCAGACACCAGTCCATTTTCCTTCCAACGTGTTATTTCTTTAATTCCTCCAGAAGTCGAGCATAATTCTTTAACATAGTTTGCAGTTGAGCTTTTATGTCAGGTTCCAAATCTCCGAACCAGTTGTGACTGATGATAAAATTCACTGGTTTTAAATTTTTCTCTTTAGGATCATGGTGATGCTGAACTTTGGGATAAAACTATATCTACCGAAGGCCTGCTATCCCAGTTTGATTCTGATCATAGTTTTTTTTGAATGGTGTTGTTGAAATAGGTTATTTCAAATAGATGTGGTGATTAACCTACTAGATGGTCTTGTTCTCATCCTCGGTTCCGGTATCTACATCTAATTTTTTCGTTGCCATTACAAAGTTCATTTGGGAGCCAAAATCTTTTAATAAAGAAGTTTATTTAGGAACTAACCTTTTTTAAAGAAGTTCATCTGGGAACCAAACTCTTTGATTGAATGATAAAGAACAATGATTATTTCTTGTAATTCTCATAAAATGTTTGCAATAAACAGAATATCATCGGGATGACTCAAATGACTTAAGTATTCATTGCCTATGTTGACTCTCTTTGACTTGCAATTCTAGTTACAAAAAACGGATTCAAAGCTTAATATGAAGAGCTATGATGAGATTATATCACCTTCTCTGGTAACTTTAAAAACTGGAATGGTTATGACCTTTATACTTTATGCATTCCTATGAATGACCTTCTGCTGTTTAGATATGTTTGAGAGTGCCAATTCCTTGTTTGCAATATGGGTCTCTTCATCTCCACTCTCTATTGTAGTTTTTTGAAGAAGATATTGACAATGTCTGAAGACGTGATCGGAAATTTATTATAACCGGTGCTCCTTTTGTGAAATTGTATATATGATTTATATTATTTATTTTTATTCCTTTTTTAGTATAAAACATCTGTATATATATATTTTAGTTAATGTTAATATATTTGTAGTAGTTTTTACTTTCAAGTCATTTGCTATATGTTATAATATATTTATATATATATATATATATTATATAATAATATTGTTATAGTTCAAATTCCTTTTCATTAATTAATTAATATTTAGTTCACAGTAATCTTATAAAGTTTTTCATATTTATTTATTTATTTTTTTGATAGTAGTGTTATACTAGTTTATTATATAATAGTTGCTTATTATTTATAATATGTATAGAGGTAGAAAATGGGATTTTTAGCTTATTTGATTTGAGGTTATGTTATTATAATTACTTGATATTATTTAGTAGTTTATTATTGTTGGGTTAGTATTCTGCTCTGTTTATTTCTTTATTGATGATTTATATATTATTTGTTATATAATAATTATATTATTATTGGTTTTTCTTGTTATTTGAGTATTTAGGTTATATTTTCGTTGTTTGTTTTATTTTTTGTATTATTTTATGCAGCGTTGTTATATTTTGTTGAATAGTGTTATTATTTTATTTTTTTTTTAGGTATCTTGGTTCGTTTTATTTACTCAGTGGAGTATAAGTAGTGATTTTATATATTAATATATGCAGTTTCAGTTTATGAAGTCTTGATATTTGGTGTAACTAGGCGGTGATTTACAGCGCGGGTATTATGATGTAGACGTAATGATCATGTAGGATAGAGATTACGAGGGTTATAGACGGCGATTAGTAAGGGTTTTTATACTTTTCTAGAGTAATGATGATTGGGCATTTGTCCTGGGGGCCTGGCCATGAATTGATTAGCTAATACATCCTGATTATACATTTAGATAGTATTATTTAGGTACGACTGAGTTGAGAGTTTATGGTTAATAGGGAAGTTTTTTAGTCATGGGGTTTTTTGTTTTGTTCTATTATTTCTCATCAAAGTGAGGTTTATGTTATATTGGTGGATATTATTTTATATATGTGTATGAGAGAGTTAATTATTATTAATATTATATGTAGTTAGTATATTTTTAGATGATTGAATGCTGTTAATGGTATTTTCTAAGTGTAGCGTCTGTGTTTTTAGTTTTATAGTTAGTGTGTTGTAGTTTTTTCTCATTTTTGTCTTTTAGGGTTAATTATTTGGGTGATTATAATGTTGTGTGTAGTGATTTATATAGTAGCCGTGAGTTAATTATTTATTTAGATTTTTTACTGAGTAGAGTTCGTTTTGGTGACTTACCATAGCTAGGGCTTATGGTATTGATGTCTGAGGTACTATCCTTTTGTTTGATAGGATTATGAGGTATTGTATATCATTATTATGTCTTTGATTTTATCTCGAGGCGTTTGTAATTTGTCCTTTGAGAATATTTATTCTATTAATCATTTTCATGTATTATTTATGATTGTTGATTTATTTACTTTGTTAAATGGTTACTTTGTGTTGTATATATTTCATAATTTTATTGTTCTGTTGATGTTATAATATTATTTGTGTTTTTTTGTTCTTGAGAATGGGGGATAGTAATTATATATATATGTTTTTTTTTTTGAATACGTTAGTATTACTCTTTTTGAGTGATGGAGTGTATATTAGTTCTAGAGTGCGTTTGATGGATTAGATTTGTCACTAGTGTAGGTGTTTTGTATCTTCTATCGATGTTGATATATATACTGAGGTATTTGTGTTACGGATTATGGGGGTTTAGGATGGTTTGTATTTGACGTTGTTTTTTAGATTTTAGGTCTTTATTTATAGGGTTGTGTCTATTCAGTTTAACTATCGTACTATTTCTCGTATTATGGGTTAGCTACGTTTAGTGTTGTGCTTTAATTACTTTATTTGTTATTATCATATAGATATATCCGTTGCCTCTATTTTGATCAATAATTTATATATTATATTTTGCGATATTTTCTCAATGATTTTTTTTTAACTATATACTTACTATATGTGGTTATATTTATATAGTTCAGTTTATAGGTTCTATTAGTATTTGGGGTTTTACTATTACTTAGTACTAGTTCTTAGTTTTCCGTCTATTTGGGCATTTTTTACAATGTTTAATTAGTTTTTTGAGTTATATCTATGAGGGTATGTCCGTCTCCATTTTGATCAATTTTTTGTACTCCGTTAGTATATATATATATTGTTTTGATGTGCTTTTCTTTGTTGCGTAAAAACCTTTTTTTTACTTTCTTCTAACTAGAGCACGTTGGTATATTGAGTGTTTGGTATTATAGTCCTTGTAATTTGTTAATCCAATGTCATTCCTTTGGCTTACTATTTTTTTGTGAGATTTAAAATCCTTCGACTAATACTTTAAGATAATATATTCTTATCTTATATATATATTTGTGAATATGTTAGAGTTTTTCATGAGCTATTGATGCATACCTAGTTATAACCTATTAGCTTAGGGTATTATGTTAGGGTTATATGTGCAAGTAGTAGTAATGCGTAGTGCTTTGAGCTGTAATGAGTATGGAGGTCTTTTTATTTTTGTTTTTGTATATGTGTGTGCTAAAGCTAAATGTTATTATTACATGTATAATCTTTAAGTGTTTTGTTTGTAGCTGGTCGGGGGGTCAATCGGATTGCTTTGGAGGATCCTCAGCGTTTGTAGCACGGGAATTTTTATTGGTAGGATTATATTAATGTAGTCAGCCGGAGGGTTTTTGACATGGTGAAGATGTTTTGAGTAATGTTTATCATAACACGTTTCTGAATAACGGGTTCTCTGGCAGCGGGTTTTTCATATAGATTCTTTATTGCTAATAATAGATTACTGATACAATAACTGTTATTATCAATGTAACTTAGTAATATTATATTATTACGGTGTTATAGTTGATTGCAATGGTATTATTAGTATGCAAAATATTATGAACTGTAGGCTTTCTTTATAGTTAATTTTTATTATCGGGATTAATAGTCTAATATTTTGCAGTTAGGTGTAGTTATATAGTTTAGTAAAAGTATTTACTAAAGAGAGTTTGGAAAGAATCAGACCATAAATTAGCTCTTCATTTTTACGGCTATGCTCTATATTTGTGTGTCTTTCTGCATAATCTAATTTATATTTATTTTTTACAACAAATAACTATTTTGTATCAATTGTACAATTCTTGTGATCATGATTAAGGCTGAGTACATCTGTTGAATATAGAGTTTGACTGTGCTTGATACTGTTCTCTAATAACTTTGAACGTGTTGATTGATGGACATGCGGTTATAAGGTGATTTCTTAGATTTATGTAGCGATAAATGATCTGATATACCATAGTTTGTACAGACCAGCTTGTGAGTGCAGAGTGGGAGGTCTCGTGTGGTGTGTGTATTTGTGTGCTGTGTATATTGGTTGTTGATTTTGCTTGGGACATTTTATGGATGAATAGTGCAGAAGTTTAGGAGGTGTGGGTGTGTAGAGTGTCTGGTGGTTTCTTATTTGTCAGAGAAGCTGTGGTAAGTTTGTGCATGGGACGACTGTCGGCAGCCTTGTCGCTGGATCCAGGGTCTAAATTAGGAGTGTGGAGAGAGTTGAGCTGTGCTCCTTAACGGGTAGGCGGGCATGGGGTTGCATCGATTATGAGTCAGCAGACGCAATTTTGTTGGAGCAGCGGATACTGACTTCGTGTTTTGGATTTAATTGGAGTGAATATGGTCGTTTTAAGTTGAGCGTATGTATAGTGGAGGGGATGAACTTCGAGAGGAAGTGAGTGTGATGTTAGGTAGAGTAGTGGGTTTTTTTTTTTAGATATATCTTTTATAGAAAGTCCCTAAGTTTGTATGCGCGACGCAAATTTCTCTATGCTCTGCGATTTGATTGGAGAGATGATAAGACTTACTGGGTTGCGTGGGTGTGTGTAGCTAGGGATAATGTTTGCTAATGATATAGGTTCGCTGCGCGTTGGATGTTCTTGTTTAATGTCTCGATCCTAGGATCTTATTTAGAGATGTTTCAGTGCTAATTTCGTACAAGCTGCTATTGCGGTAGTTTCTACATTTCTCTGGTGCTCGAATTGATATAAATTGAAGGTCGTTTTATCGGCTTCGAGTAGGTGGATATTAGCCACTTGTGTACTGCTCATCTATTGGGGAAGTTGGCCGATAAAGTTTACTTCTACTGTAGGTGGCTGATCGCGACAATTAGCTTTTTAGCAGGCACTAGTAGAAGAATTTGTATATGCCTTAATTGCTGACTGAGATTGTATATTCGCGTCTCGTAGTAGTCAGTGATTTTTGGATTCGTTAAATCGTCTTTTAATAGCCGTGTTCTGAGACTAAGAGGTATCTACTGGGTATTTGTGTGCGTTCTCTCTCTAATCTTAAATTTCTGTGTCCGGTGTTATGTGCTGTTGTTGGCATTTCTATCTTCGGGTTATAATGAGAGTTGATGAGCCTGTGGTGTCTTCCAGCACAAAGCGATTCAATCAGCCCAGTTTGCTAATATATAGAATTTCACTCTCACGAGTCAGTGATCATTCTTGTATCTTAATTTTTTTGATTTTTTTTCAATATGTGTTTTTCTAAGCAAAATTAAGAACCAGATCTTGCTTTTAAATATCTACTGTGTTACAGTCAGAGATACGAACTATCTTGAGACAGTGACAGTGGGTATGTTACAGTTGTTGGCTCTTAGAGCGCGCTCAGAGTGTTTGTTACCTTAATAGTTTGTCGTCACTAGCTCTGTATCTAGAAAAGGTTAATTAGTGAATTATTCTTCAGTGACTTTGTCGGTTTAATGGTCTACTGTCAGTTTGTTAACATATTTGTGATTTAGTGTATTAAATCTTTATTTTTGTTTCTTTAAATGATATAAATGCTAAATAGCAATTAGAATATTTTTATACAGTATGATACGTTTATTGTGTTTCGTTGCGATCTTGTTTTATGTATACTTTTAAGAATCGTTTAAGTAGTATTGTATGTTTTGTGAGGTATCGCGTTTGGTTAATATATGGTATTGTGGTAGATGCTCGTGTTATCTCTTAATTTCTATGAGGTCTGTATTACGTATTTTGTTCTGAGCTTATTATTGTTTTAGCCTGAGTGATTGTAATTTGTGTTGTGCCGAACTGGTGTGGTATGACTAATAAAGGTGTTTTTTCTCATTTGTGCTAAGAGGGAATTATGTCTGTTAGTTTAGGTTTTATCTCATCTTATTTAGTATTGATTGGATGTATAGTATGTTGGTTTTTTATTATTAGTGTAGTGTAAAGTATAAATATATTGTGTGGAGTGTATGTTGCGTTTCGTGCATGTCTTTGTGGGTGTTGTGAGAGTGTAGTTTACGACGGCAATCTGTTCTATAGTGTGAGAAATGATTTATGATAATAATCACCGATTTAAATAGATCTAGTTTATTACATATATTTTTTAGGTTTAATTTAGTGAAAATCTACGGAAATTACTATATGTTTATTATATAGATTTTCTTTATTCTTAATGTATGTGTTTATATATATTTTTGTAGGTTATTATATTTTAATTGTTAGTTAGGTATTTTGTTTATCAGTTTTATTGAGTTTTAACTTGTGTGGTCACTCCCTTATCTCTGGTCTATATCGGTGATAGTGGGAAGCTCTGTATCATAAAAGATATATAGTTTTCATAAGGTTAGCCTACTAGTTGATATCTTTCATAATAGTATCTTTGTATTATTTTTTGTTTTTCTGTTTGTGTTTTATTTTTAGTTTTTTATAAGAATATAAAAATAATTTTAGAGATTACTAACCAACCTTTAACTAACCATCCACTCTATGGAGAATATGCATGCTTAATGTGAATTACTTTTTGAAGTCTGGTAAATTTTTAGTTATATATGAAATTTAAATTAAAGATACGCTTTTTGAACTATATGGTATAAAGTTTCCTGAACAGTTGTATGTTGTTTCGTCGGGTTGTCCTTTTCGTTGTTATGCTCGGTGACTCGTTGGGGTGGTAGGACCGATTTTTTCTCGTGATCTTTCGCGTGGGGAGGTCGCGCGGGAACTCCTGCTTCTTTTTGTAGTTTGGTGTGTGGCTTCGGGGTCGCTGTCGCGAGCTCCCTTATAGGGTAAGTTGGAGATATAGTGTGTCTTTCCGCTTTTTTTCGCCGGTTCTGTCTGATCCCGTCTTATGATGGTCTGTCGTGTTGTGTGCCTTTATAAATTTAGTTAGTGTTTGTAATATATGGTGTTGCATGCTCGCTATGAAGTCTTAAAATAAGCAACAAAAAATAAAATATGAAATTTAAATGATAAAAAAGAATGAAGATAAATATTTTTCATTTCTAAACTATCTAGAACATCTATTGATGTTATCAAGATGCTAGTGTTGAAGATAGTTTTTTATTTGATCTGAGCTTTCATTCTTGTCGTGTGTTTGGCGTATGTACTTTGTGTCGCGATGATTTTCTATATTTAGTTTTCGGCTATTATTGTTCTAATTCTTATTATTAATAGTTAGTACATTATTTTAGCTACGTATTAAGTATTAATCATGGTGCGATCATATTCTTCTTCATATTTTACCGTTTTTTTGGTCTTCTAGTGATTACTATTAGTAGTCTGCTATTGCTGGTGCATGAATGTTATCTTTTTCTTACGTGTATTACGATTATGTGTGGAGTGTATATTTATGAATATAGTCGGATATATTGTGAGATATTATGATACTTTTATGTGAAAGATTGGAATTTAGAAGTCCATGAAAGTGGGAATATAATATCTGAAAGTTTTATTTTAAATTAGTTGTGGATTCTATAGGTAGGATATAATTTGCTATATAATAGTTTTCGTGCCTGGTATAGTGATGATGCGGAGATTGTGATGTGTTAGCTCTTTGTTTAATCTATATATACTATGCTCTACTGAGCCTCCTGAAATATACTAAGTTCGTCTATATCGGTATATATTTTTGAGTCAGTGTTATAACTAATTATAATGATTAGATATTTATCAAGATTACCATATAGAATCAGCTATTATGATTTGTATTACCAGTATACTCTTAATATCTGGTGGGGTGGTTTACATTCTATGGTAGGTTCAATTTATAATAGGGTGGGCGCTTAAGATGTTTTTATCGTCAGCTGGGATGTGGTCAGAGATTTGTGGCGAGAATTTTGTTTATTTGCGACATGACAAGAGTGGGGGTATCGGCGCTTGATGATGATATGGGGCGTCGATATCGGTATTGGGGATGCGGAGTGTAGGTGGGGATGTTTTATATCTCCGGAGTGGTGTAGGGTCTGTGTGTATGAATCCTGGTCGAGCTATCTGTTATATGATCTTATATGATCGTGGTGTACGGTGTAGATTCTCCGTATCTGAGTTTGGTGTGTGGTATTTGTTATTCTATCTTCCGTTGGTAGTCGCTGTCTAGAGTGGTTCCGAGAGTATGCCTCTGATTCCTGGACAGTATCGGGCGGTCTCTGAGTCATGTTATTTCGGTTAGTTTTGTACGGCGCAAGGTTGATTTTTTATAATTACATTCTTTTCTGCTTTCTTAATTACATTGCTCTCTATATATTTGTGTTCGTTGTACTTGTCTTATCGTAGCTTATTGTTTTAATATTGTCGATGCTTTTAGGTGACGGCTGTCTACTTGAGAGAGTCGTTTTAAAGAATAGCTATACATTGATTTTTTCTGCTTAATTTAGCTTGATTTTTTTCTAATATCCTTTATAGTTTAATTTTTTTTGTTAAAACAGATGATTTAATTTCGTGTTGGTGTTGGTGTTTTCTTGTTATTTTGGATTTGGTCTATTTTTTTAATATTCTTCGTTCTTTCAGGATTAAATATGATAAAGTTGTTTTTGACTATAGTCTTATCGTTAGTTATATATTCTGTTTGAATTTTAAATATCTAATTATTATTATTAGCTCTCGAGTATGTGTTATGTGGCAAAGTATACCTTGTGTAGCTGATTATAATATAGTCAGTTTATATTGATGTTTTTATTTATTATACTTTTTTGTATAGCTTTGTTTCTTGCCTTATTCTTATTTTTATCTAAACAAAAGAAAATTTTAGAGGTTTGATGTTCTTTGGAGACTTCATAATTTTATTACTTTTTCATATTTCCAAAGTTGCTTAATCTTTTGTATCTATACATAGATACCACTTATTATCATCTTAGTTATTTTACTCTTATCTCAGCGGGAGTGAATTAGTTTGTAGTCTTTTTTATATAAATAGATGGTTTTATGTAATGTATATGTGCAGTCCTTGGTATGGCGGTTTGTAGCTTTAATAATTTATCTGTATTATAATTTATGTATGATAAACATTATAATGATAAATGAGTGTGGTATATATGAATGTCTTTTAATCTTCTTCTCGTAGTTTGAACTGAGAAGTATAATAGGTACTGAAAGGGAATATTATATTTGAGGAAAGAGTGCTTCTAGCACTTAATTATTATGTTTAGATAACTTTGTGATTATTTATTCGTACTTTAGTTTATTATTTATGTATTTCTTATTATGGTTTTTGTCAATATTGTTATTGTAATCTATTTTTCATTATTATTTATTATTTATAGTTTTTAGGTTTATTTATAATTTTTTTTATATTTAATCTTTGATATATTGTGCTGGGTATCCTAACTGTAAACTAGTTAGTTAATTGTTTTATATCTACATTATTTTTATTATAATAAGGACTTTCGGTTGTTTTTATGAGGATATGCCTGAGCTAGTTATGAATTGCTTATGATACGAATTATATTGATATAGAGCGTTCGTGAAGGTGGGTGCTGTTGGATATATATTTGCAATGTCTGAGTATTTGTATGGTACAAGTGGGTTGGTAGATGCCCATTCGCGTCTCAATATATGCTGGCTGGTGCTTATGTATAAGATGTGTAGTATTCTCCTGTGGATATAGCTAGCATGACATGTTCTATAAGATATGTTCTGATTTGGCGACTTTTCTGGGGTCGGTAGCTAGTTCTGTGAGATTTGCGAGAGTATTTGAACTGATTTATAGGGCAGAATTAGATAATGTTGTCTTGGTTTTTTTGTTGTGTGCATTCTACTCTGATGGGAGATGTGAGATGATATATGAAAGCTTGTAGTGTGTAATGTGCCTGTCAGGTTAGTTGTAATTTTTTTTGTTGTGTATTCTGTTCCATGTTGTCGATATTTAGTTTATTTAATATTTCTCTTTACGTGTTTTATTATTAGTTTATACTTGACGGTATTTATTAGGGTCACTACATCTGATGTTGCAGTTATTGGATTTAGGTGGGGCGTGTAACATTTTATCTTTTATATAGTGACTAGTATTATTGTGGACGTTATGTGACTTAGTATTGCTATCCTATTGCACTTGACTTTGTGTACTTATTTAGGTTATTTATACCTTTTCTAATATTTCTTTTACTGAATACACTGTTGTTGTTTTCTTATTATTATATTATTATTCGTCTTTTGGTATGAGACTTTTTTTTAAGAGCGTTCTCTGCAAGCTTATTTTACATGGTGTGAGCGGGGAGGTTCTCTCTACATTTGATTTCAGAAATTGGTTATTAGTCTATTTTTGGAATTGGACGGCGTGTGAGTAGATGCTGAGGTGAGATTTGATGATGTTTTTTTATAATTCTTTGTTTTTTTGTGCTTATTCATTTAAATTGTGGAATAGATGTGTATAGATTATATAGTTTATCTCGCTGAGAATTTGGTGTGGTCTGCGCGTGACCGGGTGTGACGGTGGTGATACATGAGTGTGGGTATGGTTCATACCCGGAGGGGATGGTCGGAGACCCCTGTCGACCTCGTGCCTGTGTGTGGGGTCGGAGCTGGATTGCCTCCGTGGGTGTGGTGATTAGTCTCTCTGCACTGTGGTGAGGCGTGTAGAGTTCTCGTCTACTGCTTTCTTGCTTATTTGGTGTGGTGTTCTCGGCTGATATGAGTCTCTCGCATTAGTTGTTAAAAAAAAAGAATAATTTTTACTTCAAAAACACTTTTTTTTCACTTTTTTACTTTTAGATTACTTCTTATCACGTGGTGCTGTGCTATATAGGGAAGGATGTCTGGAGGTTCTTCTTCGGGTTCCTGGCTAGGGTGTGGGCTAATGTGCCGTCTCTCGGCGGTATGGTGCTCTTGGATTCGCATGGGTTGTGGTTGCGGTGTCGCTTGAGTTGTGTTGTCTCGGTTGTGCCTGATCTGGAATTGGCCCTCTGTGGGTTTATTCGTATATCTAACTCTGTCGCTGCAATTCTGTGCATCGCGTGATGCTTCTTCCTAAGTGTGGGGGAGTAGATATTTTAAGATTGTTATAATATTGCTTCTATGGAATTTTAATAATTGATACAAATATATATGAAACAAAAATATATAAATATATTAGAAAGTTCATATCCTATCTTCTTAGAATTTTCGCTGCATCTACGAAATTATGGTTTTAGCAGCTCTGTGGTTTTATCTGAGTTGTATGCTTCTCAGTGCTCTGTTGACTTGCTGTGGTTATTCTAAAACATACATCTGAGTCATTCTATAGGTATACTTACGGGGTCGTATGTGTGGCTTTGCCTTCGCCGCTTTTGAACGGGTTGTGCCGTCTTTTCCGCTTTCTTTTGGTTATTATTATTTGTATATACTATACACCAGTGGTTATTCTAGATCTTGTTTGGCTGTATATATATATATAGGACTTTTTTTTGTTTTGTAGGTGTAAGTTACTTGTTCTTTACTCAAATATTTTTTATCTACTTACTTACACCTTCAAAACATTTAGTTTTCGTGATCAGTAGCTCTTTATTTAGTTTTTATGTTGCTATCGTCAGACTTATTCTATATAATATATATTAGATTCCGCTTTTGTTCTTTCGATATCTGCTGGTATTTATTACGGTGGAGTGCTCTCTTTATTGTCCTATTGACATTCCTCACTACACACACACTAATTTTATTACTACCCTACCTTTACTTCTAATTTCTGCCCTGACGTTGTAAGACATCACTCTGGAAATTTTATATAATATCTTTAGAGGTTGTTAGAAGTGCGTTAAGGCGCAACTCATTTTAAGATTGTTATCACAGCGCGGCCAATTTTTGTTATTCTTTCTCTTTTACTAAAAATGAAAAATTATTATTCAAATCAAAACTAATCAAGGCAATCTTTGCGTCTAGTAAAAAAAATCATTACTACATCAATACTAATCTATTTTGAGGGATGTTGGCTGTAAATCTTTATAGTGTAATTACTATGATATAATTATAATTTGGTCACTATATTTAATATAGGTTATATGTTACTATATCTAGGGTTCCTATCCTTAATCGGTTTGTCACTGATATGTGATAGTATTTGCCGTTGCTGTACTTTAATGTGATATTTTACTTAATTATATTGTTTAGGCATTCTCGTTTAGTTATACTACCTTCATTTTGCTATGGTGGAATTTCCGTTTTGTGGCGCTCTATTCCGGTATAGTGAGGTGTCTACTTAACTATTATTATATTATTGTATGCTTATAGGTTTATTTGTACGAGTCATTCGGATAGAGTCTTGGCTGAGGAGGTAATGAATTCGCTAGATCTCATCGCGAGGAGGTGTTCTTCTGTGTAGAGTTGGAGTTTTTTTACCTGGGGGGGAATTACATGGATGCGAAAAGTTTGGTGGGTGGTTTGGGATAGGGCTTTAGTTGATTTCCTGTGTTGTGTTACCCTTGTAAAGGGGATAAAGCTTTAAAGGTAGCTTTTTTGTTTAGTTTTATAATCTGGTTTCTAAGACTGGTAGATCTCAAAGATAAGCTGATGTTGAAATGTCGTTGTTTTATGCAGGTCATGCGTTTTGCATCGTTGTTGGCGTTCAATATTCGGGAGTTGTTTGATGTTCGTTAAAATTGTTCATAATTTATGTAGGTTTCAATGGTGTGAGGGAGAGGTTATAGGTTTTATGTTAAAGGTATAATAGATTTGGTATTATGTGATATTGTTGGAGGATATGAGGTTATATGATTATTCATTGTATTTGGAGTAGTTATTTTTGTATTTATAGTAATGAGTATTAGTGTGAGGGCATTAATAGAATAATTTCTATGGATTGGGTGTTGAATGAGGTTAATTGTGAAGGTGTGAGTTGTTATAAGAATTTATATTGTGCAATGTTGGAGTTGGGTAGAGGGAGTATAGAGTGAGAGAATCTTATTGCGAAGTGTTTTTTGGTAGATGTGGAGTGAGTTATTGTGGTTTAGATGAATAGAATAGCTTAGTGTGATTATGAGTTGGTGGATGAGGATAGGAGGGAGATATATTTGCGATATGTGTTTCGTATTGATGCTGTTAGAGCTGATTATATTGTTGATTACTGTAGTCTGATCGGCTTGTGATATTAACTCAAGTAGGTTTTTATGTGTATCGAGTGTATAGGATTGTGAGCATTATTGAGGCATATACAATATACATTATTGAGGATATGTGAATGGATATGACATGCTGAGAGTGTATTTTATAGTGCTTATTCTGCATAGTGTAACGTAGGTTGGTAGATGGAGTCGAAATATTCTGTGAGTGTAGTTTATGAGAGGAAAAAATGATGTGTGAGTGTGATGATATAAATAAAGGTGTAGTGTGACGAATGTGTGTGGTAAGTGTATCGGAGGAGAGTAGAGTGGTGTGAAATCTCTTACATGGTTTGGTATTTGTGAGTTGTGTGGTGTTGAGTGTTGTGGAGGTTTGGTGTATATGATGGTGGTGTGCTTATGTTAATGGGATGCGGAGTAACGAGTTTGCGAGTGTATAGTAGTGTGATGGAGTGGATGAGTTAGGTGTAGAGGAACGACTGTGCGGTGAGAACGATTTCGGTTGGTGTTGATATATGGGGTCTTGCGGATGTATGGATAGCCGTGATAGGAGATATCGACATCCCGATTCAGAGAGATGTGTGCGTATTGATATGTGTAGGATGGTTAATGATGTTATGGTAGTGTCGCGTTGGTAGAGTGTTTGTGTCGACTGGACAGGGTTATGTGATTGAGTTCATCTGTGTAGAAGTAAACGTAGGCAGTAGCTTATATATAGGTCAATGTTAGTTATGATTTAGTATTTGGTATATGTGTTGGTATGTTTTATTGACGGTGTTTGTTTGTGTGCGCGTTGTTTCTTCTTTATAACATGGTATTGTATTTATACTTATTATTTTTTATTTAATTATAGTCTTATATATTACATGTTTCTTTGCTTTCTGGTCGTCGTGTTTTTATTGGTTCCCTTCCTTATTAAGCTACGTTTATTAGTGCTTGGATGTGTCATCATTTTCGGCTTTTTCTTAATGAGTATTTAGCTTACTATTTTTGGTGTACTTTACGTATATATACCGTTATACTATTAGTGGTATTGTAATAATTGGTTCGTAGATCCATCATCACCCGATATATCTCTAGCGGACCTCCTCATATTATCGTATATAATATTTTGTTTTTCATATTCTTTTTGTGCTTTTTATCGATATTTAACCATAAATTTTCCTATCATTTTGCTCACGTGTTAAGGTTTTTCGGTTCATTGTATATGGATATTTAGTATCTCTCATTTTGGGGGGGGGAGTAAATAGTTTATATAGATGTTTTGAGTGTTTTGACGTCTATAAGGTAAGGGTTATATACACTGTATATATGCTCAAGAAATTGTAACTTTGACCTTTATTTTTTAGAGTGATGACTTTTTGTTTATTTATTAGTTCTTACTGATGGTGGTTGATTAGATGGGATTTGACTTTTATTCAGCCTTACCTACCATATTGATAGTTCCACCTTACGTTGTATAAATAGGTTTATGGCTGATTTATCTAGTGATATTGAAACTACCTTGCTTGAATTTTAGATCATTAATCTAGATTTTCTGGAGTCCTGTGGTATACATCTCCTTGCATTACTGTGTGTCTTCTGGAGTTCTTTCTTGTGGTGATTGGGATCCATCCTTGTGTCGAGACTGATAACAATTGGAATCTGAACACCCTCTTGGGTTCATACTATTTTTCCTTGCCACCACTAGCAAAGAAAAGAAAACACAAAAAAATGCTACTTTGTTACTTAATATAAAATAATGACTCGACGTGTGATTACATGTGTTATGGCAGACGGAATAACTCTTGTGATAGGTATAGATCGCGGTAATAGGGTCACGATACTATATGCAGATAGATAGAAGATAATAGTCGATGATAGAACTTATATGATGATGGTCATATACAGTGATCATATAGAGATGGAGATGATTATATTAGAGATATATGAATCGTCTACACCTGATAAAAGATTAAGCGTTGAACTTGATGGACTACTACCAGCCGTCATGAACGTTCAACAGTGGATCATGAGGTAATGATGAAGATCTAGTTAACATGATGACTGTTTGTGATATGATTAAGCCTAAGAGTAGGAAATAGGTATTGTAGAGATATTGAATACATCTTATAGCTCTTAGAGAGGGTGTCATGTCAGCTATTAGAATTCTTATTGTGTAGGTGGAGAGCGTATCGATAACTAGGTGATGACATAACATATACATCTAGCCTAGGGTTGATGATAAAGAGATAGAATGATGGTAGCCGGCTCGTCTGTCGCTGCTTTGCTTTATTTGACTCTCGTGTCGCGTCGCTGTGCATCTTGCGATGGGATAATCAAGTTCGTATTTTTGATGTAGAACCTTATAGTTGCCTTTTTTGCGCGGCTGGCGCCGAAATCACTATGCTTGCTCAGTGCAGTTAAGTACTTTATGGGTTGACTGGTTGTTATTGTATAATATGCTGTGGCTGCATAAGAGCCTAATAATACCCGAAAGCAGTAGGATACGAAGATGTTGAGATCTGTTTATATATATTGGCAAGATAGCGAGGTATGTGAGCTGGAATGGCCTGAAAAGAAAAACTCAGAAGTGAAATTAGAAAGAGATTATTAATTCATTAAATATTTCAGGGGTTATTGACTTTAGAGGAGAAAGTGAGCTAGTAAGCAGACGACTCGGAGAGGTATGAAACTTTGTCTGATTTGTTATTAGAGATATTATTGATGAGGATAGTGATTAGTTAGGAGTTATTATATTTATTTATTATTTCCGTTATCTAGATCTAATTTTAGTTATTGATGGGTATGGGGTCCCAGTTTTATGCCAAAATACGCTAAATAAGCTCTGTTTATGAAGTCAGTTATATTAATGAGAGTGGGTGATGAGTGGATCTATTAGAGGATTGTTGTAATTATGGTGGAAGTAGGTGATATATTACTTGATTTTATGGGAAGATGGATTTCGTGAAGATATCGTAGATTGATGTATTCTATTAGAGGGAGGTGAGGTGTACGTATATTGGGTATACGATGATACTGATAGCAGATATATTTACTCTGGATATATAGGTGATAGTTTTATCATACTTAGAGCCATTTGATGATAAATCATGAAGATGGGTGATGATGCTAATGAGAGATTCGATTTTTTGACCCTATGTGTAATATTTATGAGCGGAGATATTAGGGCTAAGTTTAAAAAATTACTGCAATATAGATTTTAAACACATTACCTACCTTCATGAGGTCGTTGTTAATTTGGGTGGAACAGACTTCGTGTAGATATCTTTGGGGATACGGGTATATTGAATAATCTCTTGAGATTGGTGAGAATTTGAGGATTTTCTTGGAACTGATCGATGGGGAGATAATGTGTTTATTAATGAGATAAAGTTATACTAATATTAAGGTGTTGATAATAATATTGAAATAGATGATTCTGTGAGTAATTACTGGACTATGAGGAGATGAACTTGTGAAGTAGGGTAAGTATACATATTGTTTATGCAAGACAAATATTGTTTATAGTATGTAGAGATGATAGATAACTATATACTATTTAAAGGTTATTCATTCGTTCTTATCTTTAAGCTAGATTCATCGTGCTATATTAGATAATTAACTTATAGGTATATTAAGTAGTTTAATATATTATATATAATATAATATATATATATATCCGATACATGGCTTAGAGGGAATCCGGGTTCTCCAGAGGAGAATAACAACGCACAACAACACCAGCAACTCGAATATCAGACACGACCCGCACCCCGCCCTGCACCGCGGGGCGTAATTATATTATTTATATATATATTAATAGTATAAGTATATATAATCCCAGTTGAATGTAGGGCTATATATATAATAGGTATATACATAAGTGATATCTATCTACTATATACTCATATTATATATAATAGACATAATATATATAGTATATATTTAATATATATAGTATAATATATCGGTATTATATATATATTATTATAGTATAATCTATATCATTATATATAGTATATGAATACGATATACGTAAAGTAATGCGCGGGGCCGACGCATGTCATGTTTTTCGCGCGGCGTTTTCGAGCACGGTTCAGTAGAGCAGAGACCGCTGCTATTCGTAGTCTTCATGACCGAAGATGCAGGCATTCGACCTAGAAAATAGAGGGGAAATAAGAGGGAGAGATGAGAGAGAGGAAATAAGGAGGGGAGAAGAGATGGGATGGTTGATGAGAAGCGATTTGCGGTAACAGGTTGCAAATCACCAATAAATATTAGTGAACTTTTTAAGAGGGGACTAAGCTATTGAAAAAGGAATTATTTAGCCTAAAGGAGTAAGGTATCAGCTGCCAATTATAACGTAAAGTACAAAGGGCATGGGAATCCATGTAGGGGAGAGAAAAATCTTTAATTACTATTTTAAGTCTAAAAAGATAATTATGAGTCATAAGCACATGCGTGGGATAGACTTTTGTTGCATAATTTATTGCTGCACGTACAGGATTGAACAGAGAACGAGTATCATTAGATTGTTTAAATACCAAATATCTCTTTGCTGGTGAAAACCTGTGTAAATTTATGAAGCCTGCAGCTGCAATCCAAGACACACAAAGACTTTTCACATATTGGATATTTATGTTTTTTCTTCGTTTTGAAAGAAAGAAAGAGGCAATCAGTTGTCATTTGCATTTGTCTTTTCCTTATAAGCCCCTCCACCACACATACTTTTATATTAGTATTAGTATTACTGATATATATATATGATATATAATATATTATATTATATATATATATACTATAATATAGTATTATATATATATATATAAGATAGGTGATAATTATACTATATCTATTATATAGTATTATTATATACTATATATTATATATATAGATGCATATAGTACTTACATGTTCAGTGAAAGATTCAATACATATCACAAAATTTTGCAATCGAAATACTTGTTAGCGGCATTGCCAGTACCGTGCCTGTCAGCTCTGTCGAGTTGTGTTGAGCACCATTATTGGGTAGAGAGGGAGAGAAGGGGGTAGAGAGAGAGTGTGAGGGTTGTAGAGGGTTTGTTTGCAAAGAAAGAAATATTTAATTATACCTAGCACAATTTAAGGGTATACTGCCAATATAACGTTTATACATAAGGGTAGCTTGAAAAGCAGCCAGATGTTCTGTGTTATTGACACAGTTCTTTTCTTGAGCACATAAAGATCGCTTCAACCTGTTCACGAAGTTGCAGAAACATCATACATACATACAACTAATATAAGAATCATCTCTCGTAGTTTCTCACTAACTATATTATAATATATATATTATATAATATAACTATATATATAATATACATTATACTATTAAATATATATATTATATATAATAATATACTATATATACTATATAGAATATATATATAGTAAATATAGTATTTATATATAATATATAATATGACCTATTATTATTACTATATATCAAATTATAAGTATACCTGTATATATATATATATGCATATGATATATATAGATATATAATATTAATATTTTATATTATATAATCTATATAAATATATTATTAATAATATGTATATAGTATATATTGTAGATTATTATAAGTCATATGCGACATGTCTTGGAATTTCCTTAGGTCGTTCATATTTAATATATACATTTTAGCTTTATTCTATGTGTATACTCACCTTCACTTAGTTTATTTTTAGTTTATATTATTTTATTTGAAATAACTCGATATATTATTTTAAAACTTTTGATATTTTGTGATTTTGATTTTCTTATGTATATGTTTGTATTAAATATTATTAAAGGAGACTAAAAAAAAAATTTATTAATTATTAGTTTAACTAACTTTAAACTTTTGCATTTTACAAATAATCTCTAAAGCAGTAATCAGTAAATCAGTAACTCAGTTAATCAGTAAATCTAGTAAGCAGTAATCATGTACAGTCAGACTACCTCCTACCTTATCATGATTTATTGATATATTGTCTATTGAATCTATTGATTATTATTCTACTTGATTCAGTCATATTTTCTATTAAAATTGTTATGTTTTACATACTCTAAAGCAGATAACTACAGTAGAGGAACGGATCAGATAATATATCAACTGCAAGCTTCCAGATCCCCTTGACTATTCATCTGATCTATGATCTAATTGATACTTATTTGATCTAATGATTCAGTCATATAAGGTCTATTAAATTGTTAATGTGTTATTACATACAGCACATAAGCAAGAAATAAGTAAATTAAGATACATTAAGGACTGGAACTTCCAGCGACCTACCTACCTCCATGTCTATTGCAACTATAGATCTATTGATCTATTGTAGTCTATGATTCAAGTATTTCATTTCTCTTAGTATACATAAAGATATAGTCTTGATAAAGAAGCGGAAAAGAAACAAGTTTTTTTATTTTAAAGCGTTTTATAACATTAGTGGCGACTAATATAGTTTCATGGTAGAATTGTTAGACTCAAA
>JABUQX010114981.1:2500-5000 GCA_015478945.1 Trachelipus rathkii
GTTTCTACGACAGTGGGTCCATTTATTTGCCCATTTACTATGGAAGTTCGTTTTCTGTTCGTCTCAAACTGTGATTTAACCTTGATTAAGTAGTTTATTTTTATTTAAACTATAGGTTATCTGCCTGAACTTTATTGAATATATTAGCTTTGAATTTCGATTATGATTGGGATTAATGAAACATCTTATTAATAACTGGTTTATTATTTTTTTTTATCTTTTTATTTTATTTTTATTTTTAAATTTTTTTTTTTTTTTTTTTTTTTTTTTTTTTTTTTTTTTTTTTTTTTTTTTTTTTTTTTTTGTTTTTATTTCAGTCTATTTTATTGTTACATTAATCCATATTTTTATATTTTGAATCCTGTATATATGTCAATTTTAGTAATTTGCCGTGTTTTTAGTTTGTGTTTTTACACATTTGTTATTATTTCATTATTTATTATTTTATTATTATTTTATAATTTATTTAATTATAATTGTTTTATTTTTATTATATTTTATTATAATTTTATTATTATTATTATTATTATTATTATTATTATTATTATATTATTGATTAACTTATTTATTATTATTATTATTATTATTATTATTATTATTTATTATTATTATATATTATTCTTATTTATTTATTATTATTCTTATTCATATATTTATTATATTTTATTATTGATTTTATTATTTTATTATTATTAATTATTATTATATATTATTATTATTTTTATTATTATTACGTAATTTGCTTCGTTTTATGTTTTTATATGGTTTTATTATAGTTTTGTATTCTGAGATGGGAACAGTTGTTTCGGAAACGTTGATAAAGTTTTACGGTTGGATGTTCAGACTATGGTGCTTCCTTTAATGTTATTGTCGTTCCAAAAAATAGAGCCGGAACGAATATTTAGACGAAGATTGAGCAGTTTCATACAGTGCCTCGACAGGGAGAACTTGTTAATCCGATCGGAGAGCCTCAGGTGGATTTAATATTCCTCAACAATTGCAAGCTTACAGGTTATACAATTTATAGTTTAAACTATTACTTAAAGATTATATAATAGTACCTATACAGGGTTCAGTTTAGTTTACTTTAATGAGATATCCTTTAAAAAAAATCCGTTATTCTCGACCAAAACATACCAACTTTGTCTTTTAGAGGTAAAAAATTTGCTTTCTTATATAGACTTTTTATATATTACTAACAAATTAGTGGTTCATTCTTCCAAAATTGTAAATGACCATAAATTGAGGACACGAGAGAATTAAAGTTTTTAACTTGACCTGATCAAACCACTATCCTGATAATTTAATTTTAATTTTCTCTTAAATACTATCATTTAGATGAGAAGATTCTAAGTTTGGGTCTACTTTTAGTTTACGCGTTTTGCATTTGATTATTTAAATACTTGCCAATCTTCGAAATACTAATTTATATGCTTAACTTTTGATATTTACAAGCCGATTTTAATTAGTACCTTTAATAAAACAAAATTTGCTTTAATACTATTATAGTTTAACTTTCAAAGTGTTTTCCTTATTGGATTTCTAAAAGAATTTTTTCATTTTTAAAATCCCTTCATCGATAATCTTTAATTTTTTTGCAACCTGATTTAAGGCTTGGAAACAGTATATTTTTAAAAGGTTAGACTATTAGTGGACAAGTAACTATATCTATTTGATACTTTCAAGTTTTAAAACTGTTTATGAAAATGTAGTCCGTTGAACTTTCACTAATTTAAGAGATAAAATAATAAGAACTTTAGACGTAAGGCTTTTGAATTGAAAATAATAAAATCTCTTTCGATATGTTGATATTCCAGGGGCTAATCCGGTATTCTGTACGTCTGCTAGTCCATAAACCAAAATCCGATTCGTCCTATATTAGCAGCTTATACAACCCACAATTATAACCTTGCAAAGTTTTTACCCCCTCTTATCCCCCTTCGCCTCAAATTCTTACACCATACGCAATTCTTATGATTTTAGGACTGGACGTATTTTCATCAATATTTACACACTTTTTATTGGACTAGTTTTGATATGAGTCCTCTACGCAAATATTCTCGATTGATGTCAATAATCTTATCATTAATCTATTTTTCATTTCTTCAGCTAATTGCAATAATTTTAATACGCAGGAAGTCGTCCTACTCGATTTGGAACTAAGGACACCTTATTTCTCTTTAATAATGAATTATTGCCAATCAATTCGTTAGGTATGGGCTCTCCTTAGCGCTATTAGCAAACTTTTATTTAATCATTATGAAACATTGGTGGTTGACCAATGTCCTCCAGATCAAACCTCTCTTTTATAGAGGTACGGATGGATGCACATTTTACCTATTGCAGCCTTTAGACAGTATCCTTCTTTTTTTAATTATCTTAATGCTTTTCACTAAACAAATTAATTACTAGAGAGAGAAGCAAACATTCTCTGTCCTTTTCTCGAATCTATAATTAATAAATCCTCTTTCGACTTCACCACAGAGATTTATAGGAAAAA
>JABUQX010114981.1:10000-17773 GCA_015478945.1 Trachelipus rathkii
CAGTTAGACCGACCGCTATAGGCAATAATTTTTTCTTGCTATTTTAGTCTCAATCTGATAAAATGTTAGGTATATATATATAGTATATATATATCTATATATTATATATTATATAATATATATATATATATATATATATATATATTATATATATATATATATAATATATATATATATACTATAATATATATATTATTATTTAATATATAATATTATATATAATATATACTATTATAATATATATATATTATTAAATTAAAGCATTGTACCAAATGATTTAATTAAGCCATTGTGTGGACATGGTTGATTTGGTTCATATCACAGTGAATTGAATTAGTCGATTTATTGACGTCCTAAAATATATTTTTGTATTGGAAAAATATATCAGAAAAAAATCAATTGTACATAAGATGTGATATATAATACGTTGACTTAATGGGAGGGAATTCTTTCCACATCAAAATCCCACATGGGGTTCCTGCCCCGATTCACTCTTGCAGTATTGATATGTTATTTAAATATCGACTATGTAGCACACATTTTTGTGTGAATGCTTTACTTGAGGGGAGTGTGGACTAAAAGCACATAAAAAGAAATAACAAATATAAATATGAAGTGTAGTGTTTCTCTTTTTGCTGCCACATAACTAACATTAACAAAATACGCACAACCTATATTATATATATATTATATTTATATATAGTATATATAATATAAATATATTAATATATATAATATATATATATATATATTATATATATAGTATTAATATATATATAGATATATATTATATATAATAGTATATATATTAGAGATTAGCGGATACCGCTCCGATTCGCATCGGCATATGCGGATACCCATCCTTGTTCACTACCGCATTCCGCAACCGCTCCGCATTAATTTTTTGCGGATAGCGGATAGTATTCATCTATGATTTATATGAGAAAAATGTGTGATTTATACTTTCTATATGTATTATATATATAATATATAGTATATATATTAATATAATATATATATATATATACTAATATATATAGTATATGTATATATATATATATTTATATATATATATATATATAATTATTATATATTTATATATATATATATATATATATATTTATATTATATAATACTATATATATATATATTATTATATATATATATATACTTATATATATATATATATAATTACTAATAAAGTATAATATATTTATATATATATAAATTAAGTAGGAACTGATGAAGGTTAAAGTGGTTAAATTTTGATATGTTGAAGAAAAGTGATTAACACAATAAACACACTTACTTAATTCTAAATTAGTTTTGAAATTCAGCTTTTATATAATATTATATATTTAGATTAATATGACGAATACCCAATAACCTTTAGGAGTTACCACTTTTTTCATTAAACAAAATATCGATCGTTCTTTATTAAGTATATTTCAGATATTAATAATAAAAAAACGCATCAAATAGCTTACAAATGTTAGCAAATGGGTGATCTCTTTTATAGCCATTTATATATTTCGTATTGAATGACATGTCAATATATCAGAGTGGACATGCATCGTTTCAGGTTTGTAATACGGATTTATACACGTTTTTTTTGGCATGTATACATCTGTTTGTATTTTTAATATACTATATTGTCATTGTATTTTGCAACTGCATTCTCACTCGGGTTTGCACTGTTATTTTCTTACACTTTTTTAAGCAGTCATATCCTAAAATATTCATATTCAATATCGTGTAAATAACAAAAAAATCATAAATATTTCTAGGCAAAAAATGGCTGAAAGAAAATTTGTGTGTACGTCTTGTGTGTACGTCTTGAAAACCTTTGTAATACGTTTCTAAATTGATAACATCAGAATCTCTCTAGCAACTTAGAACGAGTCTGATTTTTTTCTACAAAAAGTTTAAGGTAAAATCCATTAAAGTTTCTATTTCTTTACAGAAACATTATAATTTCGTGCTTCTCTCTTTTCAGTTGCCTTTTTTTCTTCTTCTTCTTCTCCACTTTTTATTTCCTATTTCACAGAGAATGTTAAGAGGAAATAAACTCTTTCTCGCTAAAATATATCCATGCAATAGAATTTTAAGTCTAAAATATATGTAAATAAATCCTACTTGTCATTGGCCTAATAAAAACACACATCGGAAAATGCCAAACATACTCCCCCCACCGGAAAAAAGAAAAAAAAATCTTTTTTTGTTTCCCCCCCCTCGCCATTTACTCTACTGAATTTACCCTAAAACCCTCAGAACTATTCCCCCAAACTTAATTTTATAAAAATGACGTCATTGGGTCTAGACTTTTTTCAACCCCAACATTTTACACCTTGTGATTGGTGATTTTCGACTCCTCCTCTTTTCACGGCGTTAAGATTTTCTTTCAAGCAGAATAAATGCATCATCACAGAGAAACAAATTAATTTCTTAAAATTTTTTGCGAAAAAGAGTGGTGCTTTGTCATCCTTGAAAAATCTGCCTCTTTTTTCGCTTAAATGCCTTTTTATGCGTCATGATGTCAAGAACATTCCCTATTTATTGAAGAAAACTTCTAACAAATCCAAAATTAAATAAACAATAGTTTACGTCTGAAGCATTTATCATAAAAAATAAATTCCGCATGACAAAAAGAATAATGCTTCGAATGTAAATGATATATATGGTGATCCATAAGATTTGACAACCTTGATAATTGCTCTAAGTATATTATATATAGTATATATATATTATATTTATATATAATATATATATATTATATATGTATATTAATATATATATATATATAATATAATATTAAATTTTAATAAATTTATATATATATATATATATATATATATTAATATATATATATATATATTATATAATAATATAATTATATATATATAAATATTATTATATATATATATAATTTATATATATTATATAAGTATATATATATAAGTAGTAAATATTATATTAGTAATATATTATATATATATCATATAGTATATAAATATAATATATATTATAATAGTATATATATAATATATATATATATAGATATATATATAGTAATATATATAATATTATATATGTATATAATATATATATATATATGATATAATATTATATATATATATATATATATATATATAATATATACTGTAATAATATATATATATATATATATATATATATTAAATATATATATATAACTATAAATATATATATATATATATATTATATATATTATAACATACTATCTTATATATATATATAATATATATATATATCATAGTATATTATATTATATAATATAATATAATAAATATTATCATATATATATAATATAATAATAATTATATAATATTATATATAATATATATATATATATAGTATACTATATATAAAACTGTTTAGGAAATAAGTTAACCAACCTCAAAAAAGGAATGAAGGTCAGTTTAAGAAAAATAGAAAAAGGTCACATATTTAAAAATTATCTCGAAGTAATCAACTCGCTCAAAGAGATGAAAAAGAGGTCAGAGACGAAAATAGTAAAGCCTCAAAACTAAGAAAGGTAAGTTGAAAGTGTTTGAAAAAAAGAGAAAAAAAGATCCGCAGCAGTAATAAATGACTATTGCTTTTTAAACTAAAAAAAAAAGGAGGATGATTATTATTATTATACTTTTTAATAGTAATTAAATATTCTTATGAATCATGCTGGACTGAGTATACATTGTCCTCTTCATGATTTGCAAATAAATATTGGAATACGGGAATTATGGTCGATTGTTCCGTATAAAGTCAACATAACGTATAGAAAGCGAATCACATAAGTGAATGATCTTGTCATTATGTAAGTCACCATGCAGATTAATTAGCTAAATTTCGGAATACTCCATCAACACTGTTTTGACAACTACAGTAGTATATATGTGTCGTCCTCAATGTAAAGTTACTCCTTTGTTAAAAGAAAATCTTATTCGGTATTACCCGACGGTTCCTTGAAAATCGTAAAAGTAATTTTTATATCGAAATTATTGTTAATCATTTAATTATTAATGATCATTATTTAAGAAATGTCCATTTTTTTTGTAGGGTATTTTCAGGAACATTGCCAATATTAAGTTCGTTAACGGGAATTAAAAAATTACTAGTGACCATTATTAGATTCTTTACAATTACATTCTTGGAAACTTATGATTGTGACATAGTAATGTCACTGTCGCCTCCACCTTTTCGATAAGAAGGAATAGAGTATGTCTGAACTTGGAATATAACCATTATGGTAAAGCCTCAAACAGGTAAAATTCAAGTCTCTAGGAGTATACTAGGGTACCTCCCGAGGGTAACACGCGGGAATATGCGCTACGCCCTTGATTGCGTTTCTGACGGGTGAGATTAGCTAAAAGTTAGTAGCGCCAGGTGACACCGTGGCCGACCGGCAACGTATGTTTTGATAGTTCGTAAAAATTGATTCCCGTTAGGAATCAATTTTGCAGCATCTTCAGCGATGCGTTTCCGCGTTCCTGCGACTCCGTTCAGGCTCAGGTTCCGACTCCGGCTCCGACTCCGGTTCGCTCCGTTCAGCACAATCTGTATTGGAGTTGCACGGGCTACGGCTGGAGCCACTGTGGGTGCTGAGTAATAAATCATTCGTATAATAACAATATTGGGTCCTTAATAAGGGTTTCGACCGTAGATCGAATATGGTGGTTATAAGACCGTATAGGGCATCTAAGACCCCCCCCCTCAGAGGGTCCAACTGATAAAAAGCCACAGTGCAAACAGAGCCGAAGAGGAAGAAAGTAGGATGACTGATGATAAAGAGGGAAAGAATGAAGAAGGTGTCTGACCAAAGAGTACAGGAGTTGACAGCTGGCACCGGTCTGGCTCCGTGCGGTGCCCGAGTTTTAATATTGTGTATGATCCAAATTGGTCTTTATTATTTATGGTCTGTAATTTCCGAATAAAGATTTCAAAAACCATCAGAAAAATAAAGAAAGCAATTTTTCATTCTTCTAATTCGCTTCTCTTATTCTTTTTATGTAATACAAACGCCGTTGCTTTCAAACGAAAAACAATAATCATAAATCAAACCACCATCCAGCCACCATTCTTGGGGAAATACATATCTTTCTATGATTTCTATTAATCGGTATTATCCTTATCATTCTATCATTTTGGACTTAAAGGAACTTGCCAATGCCTTTAGATAACCATGTCAGTTTATCAGTAATTCAAAATGTCTTTATATCACCATCCCGCCACCCTCCTGTCCAGTTGTGATCTATGATCTATTTTATCTATTGATTCATCATATTTTTTTACTACAAATGCCAGTTTTACATACCCTAAAACCGTAAATCAGTAATCAAACCACCATCCAACCACCATCTCGCCTCCCTCCTGGCATTCCTAAGATCTATTAATCTACTTATCTATTGATTCCCGTTTTCATTCTCATTTCAGTATTTTTGGATAAACCAGAAAACATTAAAAATCAAAGTGCTATACAAAAGCCAATCAATAATGTTGACGTAAAACAATGTTTTCACTTAAAAAGGCTTACTTAGCATCATCTAAGCTACGAATATAATTACACAAGGATAAACCAACACATCTTAACAGGAATTAAAAGTTAACGTTAAACAAAAAGTTCCACACTATACACAGAAAGTAACTAACATAAATCAAAAAACGTAACTTATTCATACTTTGTCAACATATCTCTAACATAACAATGTCAATTTTACATTAACATGTAATATTTAACAAAAATTTGCCATAACCTTGTGTAATTACATACAGACCACCAACGACTATAGCCTAACGTAACAAAGTTTTTCACATTAATAAAAACCAACATAACATTGTTAGAACTAAGAATATATGTAATACAACGACAAACCTGACCATCTAACAAAGAATAAACTGCAACATTACAAAGGTCCAAACTTAACAACAGTAAAATAACAACAAGGCTCACAAAAACATAATCCATCGCACTTTATCAAACATATTTCCAACATGACAATGTTAATTTTACATTAACATAGTAAATATTTTATCAAAAATTTATCATAACTACCTAACAAGCATAATACCTAACGTAAAGACAAACTAAAGTAATAGTTGACTCTCGTAAAGCTAAAACTATGATTAACATACTTAACACACCAACAACCAGCGAATAAAACAGCTACCATCTAACCAACTTAGTCAATAAGCAAACATACGCGGGAATTAAAACAAGTTTTCATTTTCATAACATATAATTTTAATTGAAAAGAGTGTTATATATAATACATAAAAACATATAAATACTAAAAAAACCATAAGTTTATTTTAAATATATTAATTCATCAATTCAGCGAACATAGGATTCAACATAACTTTCGTAAGTTCTATATATCTCCTCTAAAGATTCACACCCTTTGAAGCAGAATGAAAGTATATAATGCCTCCAAACACTAATCCATTTTCGCATATTGATTCAGCATCACTCAATTCTCTCATATCCAAGAAAAGTAAACTCATCAACTTGATAGTTATTAACGCCTCCTGTATACTGTAATTAATATCGGAACCACATTTCGGTGAAATATCATAGATCTACACCATGTGCTTATGTTTAACTTCAAACTATGTCAACCTCGTTAAGATGTCGATGTTCAATTCGTCTTTTATTCTGAACGCATCGCTGATTAATATTTTCAGATTCGTAGACTGTGAAACTATACACGTACGCATGAAGGTCACATAATCGATGGTTCCAGTAGTTGCGTACATCAAGGTTTTAATATTGTCACACGACGAGAGCACAACGTCTATTCTCTATTATAAACCTCTCACACTGTCACCTCTGATAGAAATTTCACTACTCGTCGATCCATCGGATAACACACACTTATCCCTCTTACCCATGCTGCTGGTTGATTGGTCGAATAATCTTGAGATCCACATCACAACGAATAGTACGTCCTATTTATATTGACCCCTAAGCAGGAATACAACAAAGTGTACGTCACCATTCGTTACGATTAAATAAAATACACAATCGTTGGGAATTACGAAACCCATGAAGAATCAAACATCAAACTAGAGATTCCGGGGTAGAGTCATCGTATCACACAGCGAAAAATATTCCTACTGATGAAATAGTGTATAAACAATCCCTAAAGGTAATGAGAATTCTTTCTTTCACCCAATCAGAAGAAATAAACAAGATACTACGCCCGAACGAAACCATATTCAGTTCAAAATGGGTAATATATTTCTCGTAGACCACAAAAACAACAAACAAACATGTACAAAATAGTTCTTAATATCTAACCAAACAGAATAATGCTAACGTTAACATATGTTCCAATTAATAAAGCTAACATAGCATACCAGAACTAAGAATATAATGTACATACAAACTAACAAGCTACGCTGAATAAACTACTTAAAACATTAATTAACAAAGTTCCATACTTAACCATCAGTAAATTAAAAAACGAAAAAAAACAACAAAAAACAGCAAAAAAACGTAACCTAATCACACTTTTTTTCAAGCATATCTCTAACATCAATGTTAAATTTATTAACACTATTGATTACGTCGCATTTTCGAGTATTCATTACGGATAAACATAGCAACTAAAATGATCTTTATAACTAACCATCAAATATCATGCTAACCATCACAAGTTTCACATTAAATAAAGCAACAATAGCACCTATGACTAAAAAATAAAGTACACACGACAAACTAAACACACTAGCACGAAA
>JABUQX010114982.1:0-22622 GCA_015478945.1 Trachelipus rathkii
TCTAGCTAGCTGCATTACACTACACTATTACCCTGGTATTTAAATATTATATTTTTCTTAAATTAGAACACATTTCAGTAAAGGTTTACATTAGAGCAGTTAACTGGCATTTATGCCTAATTAATTCTAGAAACTCAAAATGAATATTTTATAAATCTACACTAAATACTTGGGCTATTAAAGTAAATAAAATGAATCATATACTGTAAATCATTAAATTAGTATTAAAGAAAATCAAATATAAAAACACTACTGCATGTAACGTCTGATGAATTTGGTTGTACTATGATCCAGTAAAAAAAATATTGTAAAAATATTGGTAATCAAATACCAATATTCAAGATATCAATAAATAACCTTTTCTGTACCATGGAGTCAAATGCTTGGTACACAGGGGCTTTGCCCCCCAAACCTCCAACCTGTTGGTGCAGAGGAATTTACTCTTTCACTACATATTAGTGATGAGACAATGAATTGTATGAATTGGAAAATTTTATAGAATCAGAAGGGATTTTTTACTAGAATCAAAATCAGAAATTATTTTTGCTATAGTATGATAAATAGGAATAGGTAGCCTATAAAGAATAAAGGATCAGCCATTTTTTCTGAACATGAAATTTCAGAATTTCTCTGTCAGCATTGTAAGTAATATTTTTTGGTATTCTACTTACTGGATCATAGTACAACTGAATTCATCAATTGAAGTCATGTTCGGCTGTGTAACGTTTCATTAGCAACATGAATTTATATTGAATTTCTTAATAATTTAATGATGTAATCTATTTAAATTGTTTTTCTAACCCTATTCTTTAAATTGTAAATTAATATTTTGTTTCTAGAATTAATTAGGAATAAATGTCAGAAAATCGCTTTAATAGAAGTGAATTAATACACATTTGTTGTTCATATTTTTTTATACAAAATTCCAGCCAGATGTATTCTGCTCTGGTATCACCCAGCATACATAAATTTAGGGTATAAATTAGCTTATCAAAATAATATTTTTATATTTTATTATGGTACTCATGATGCATTAGAATATATTTCATCTTTACAGTATATTTCATCTTTACATTATAGAATTTGCTATTTTTGAATCTTTACATTTTAATTTTTAAATTCATTAATATATTATTATTATATTATTATATATATATATTACTATATTATATATTATTATATATATATATATATAATATATATACTATTATATATTATATAGAACAAATATATTAAATTAGGGAAATAACCGTACAGATAAGCTTATAAATATAAATATATTATTATATATAATATATATATACTATTATATATTATTATATTAATTATAATATAAATATATTATATATAATAATAACGATATTATATATTATATAATATATATATATATACTATATAATATTATATTATATATTATAAATAAAATATAATATTCTATTTTCCTCTCTCTTCCACTTCGGCAGCTGATTAAACAACACAAGTAGCAAGTAATACAAGAAAGAAATATAAAAAGAAAAACAAAAGCCTAGATGAAAAGAAAACCATAAAAGAACAAAAATGAACAACAAGAAGAAGCAAGTGAGAAAAAGAAGCCTAAAATAGGGTAGGAACATAAAAGTGTTTTTGTATTAAGTAGATAAAACTTTGTTTTTTTTTTTTTTTAACTAGAGATGCTTAATAATTAAAATTGGATTATAATTAGGGTGTACCGTATCATAGAAAAGAGGCCGATAACCGATCCATTTTTTAGGTGCTGATACCGATACGATACTTTGATTAATTAATATAATATATACACAGTAATAAGATAAACAATATATGTAGCTCGCTAGGCAACTCGCAACACAGATTGCATTCCCTGTCACAACATACTATCATTATATTTATATTTGTTGTGCAAGTATTTATTTTTATAATTAAATAGTACATTATGGAATTAAATATTCAAATATATTGCAATAAAATCTTTACGCTCTTTAAAAAAATTTCATTTACATTTTCAAGTAGTATAACAAACTATACTACTTGTTATGTTTAACTGATCCAATTATACAAGGAAGATCTTAACTACTACAATATAAAGATATAACAAAGAAGAAGGCACGATAATTATCAGCCGAAAAATAAAATAAAAAAAACGTATTACTCAAAATGACATGATAAATCTCTATTAGATAGATATCATTCATTACTCAAATTCAAAAATTCACAATTGTGATGCAAACTAAGCTACATTGGTAATCTGCGAGCGGTTCCTTTTGGGTGTTACATTCTACTAACTACACTTTAATAGCTCTCATCTCGACTGATTAAGGAGGTGCTGTGATAATTATTTGCCTGCAGCCTTGAATATTATGAAAACCGTGGCCATGTTTCAATGCACTTGCATGAAGATCTTCTTCTGTATCGACCTCATTTTTCGTAGAGCATCTCTCTTTCACAGACTTTGCAAATTGGAATTTATTGCTTTGATGATGTCTTTCAGTTTTTACGATGAGTTCCCGGTGTGATTCCTTGAAGTGAAATAGGATGTATTGCAATATCGGGCCAGAATATATAGTCTATACATTCATATCCTCATCTGTCAGATAGGCCTTATTTGCTGAAAAGCCACATCAGTCACTATCAGTGCTGTTGCAGGGGACAGATAAGCGGCTTCACTTCTCGCATCTTTTTTATTTTTTTTTTTTGTTTTTTTTTTTTTTTTTTTTTGTCAAGTCAGCAAGGTTCACGTTTGCTATTTTAATGATTCTAGAAGTGTTCGATCGTCGGAGGTTGCATTCTGTGGGGTAAGTAGCTTTAAGGAATTCCTATTAGAACCTTTTTTTTTATTTTACAGTTGTACTGCCGCTCACGGGCAAACCTATCAATTGGATTGTTTGAAATCGGCGTAAAAATCCATCTTAGCAAATTACGAACAGATGAGCACAGACGCCGCTTAACAGTGAGGGAAATTAATATGAGTAATGGAAAATAAATTAAAGAGAATTCCACAGAACAAGGTGGCAGGAAAGAAAGAAGCACAGCCTGGAGTAAGTAAAGTAACTAACATAACACAAAATCGTGCCGACACAGTACCCTTGTGCTACGAGAGCGTCGTAAGGTGGTTGTAGCGTGGAATAGTGTCTCGAGCCTTTGCCTCTAAGGTACCGTTATAAGAAAGGTGATAAAAGCACAAACATCAGCGCCGCAATATAAAGGGTTAAGTGAAATAGAAGTTAAGGAAGTATTATAAGTCTTTGCCTTTGACTCAGATGACTACTCAAAGCCGATTGAAACAAGCCGCGCCAAAGATATGAGAGAATTATTCCATCACGAGCGAATGAGACACTGATAGGTGGTAACTTAAGAATAGAAAAAGTCTCGCAGATCACAGAACTCACAGTTTCTTTTGAGGCCCCTAGCAACCATGGTGATTTGAGGTTTTCAATACATTTTTTTGTTTATGTTAAGCAATGGTTGTAAATCAACAGGAGAGACGAGATGAACCGTCGAAAGAGATAGAAAGTTATGAGGTGTATTTGAACTTTGTACAAGTGGTCTTTAAGAATTAAATTTCACAGGGTTGAGACGACATCACTCAAATTCTATCCAGATCAGTGAGACTAGAATAGGAAAGATTAAACGAAAGGCAATTCTGAAGTAAAGTGGAGCAATATTGATATGATTGAAAATGAAGGGTCCAGTCATCGACATTCGATGATTGACCTCATTTCGTTACAACTCATACATTCGCACTTTTACTTCAGAATCTGCTTGTTTAATCTTCCTATTTATATCTGTCTGATCTGATAAAATTTCAGGTTGGGTCGTCTCAATTTTGGTGAAATTATTCTTAATACCAACTGTCTACAAATTCTCTCTTAAGGCACTTAACTTTTTATCTCTTCGACGGTCTCTCGCTCTCCTGTAGACAATATAAACACTTGGCCTTACCAAAAACAAAAAAATGTATTGAAACCTTCAAATCACAGTGGTTGCTAGCGCGTACAAGAAACTGGAGTTCTGTTTAGACTGGAACCTTTTTTCCTCTTCTTATTACTCACATAGTCAAGTGTCTTCATTCCGCTCTGTTGATACGCCTCTCATATATTTGGGCTGGGGTCTGGAAAAACGCGGGGGTTCGAGCAAAGGCAAAAATTATAATGTCTATACTTCTAGTTCACTTAGCCTTATATTTTGCGGCGCGATGTTGGTGCTTATCCCTTTTCTATAGGTAGTAAAGGCAAGTGCTCGAGGGAACTATCCGTCGGTACACACGTTTACGATCGCTCTCGTAGACAAGGTACTGGGTCGGGCACATGAGTTTGTGTTGAGTTAGTATCCAGAATGTTCCTGCGGTTTGCTTCTTTCTTTCCTGCCACATCTGTTCTGTGGAATTCTCTTCAGTCTTCTGTATTTCTTTAAATTTCCTCATTTAGCGTTCTGTGCTCATCTGCGTATTGTGTGGACTTTTGAGGCGTTCAACACCCTTCTTGAATAGGGTTCTGGGTGAGCGGCAAAAACTGAAAACATACAACCAACCTAAAAAACAAAACGAGCCATATAATAATAAGATTTCCTTAAGCTAGCAACCCACAATGAATTGCACATCGACGTGACCACTTTAGAATTGCATTAAATAGAAACAGAGAGCTGCTCGCATTGACAAAAAAAAAAAAAAAAAAAAAAAAAAAAAAAAAAAAGATGCAGAGAAGTGGAAGCTCCTTATTCTGCCAACCCTGGCTTGTCACTGATATTGACGATGGTGGTTTTTCAGCAATAATAAACCTACTGAAAGATGAGGATTTGGATATGTTAGCCTTAAATGGCCGAAATTGCATTGAAATCTCATTAACCTTCAAAGGAATCACACCAAGGAAACTCATCGTAAAAACTGAAGAGACGTCATCAAGGACCAAAGATTAATTCAAATTGGAGTTTGTGAAGAGGAGATAGGCCTACGAAAATGAGATCTGTCTACAGAAGAAATCCTTTCTGCGTGGCATGAAATGGCACGGTTTTCATTATTATCATTGCTTGAGCAAATAATTATAGACCTCCTCAGCATCGGAGAGAGCGTATTTATAGGCTAGGTTAGTGGAATGTAATACCCCATAAAAGGAACTCTCTCGCCAGATACCAAGTAGTTAGTGTGTTTGCATCACAATTGTGAATTTTTTAATTTGAGTATTGAATGATATCTATTTATAGGAGTTATTTTATTATGTCAGGTTGAGATAGCGTATTTTATTATTTTTATCGGCTGATTAATTGAGTCTCTTTTTCATTATTTTATTCTTTTATTTGTTTTCTAAAGAATCTTCTTGTAATTGTAATCCTGTTAAAACATAAAAGCTAGTAGCTATAGCTTTGGTAATTATTCGGAAAATGTACAATGGAATATATTTTTATAAGTCATTAACATAAAAAAGTTATTACTTTATTATACTTGCAATTATGTTCCCTAAAGACTATTTGTAATTTATAAAATAGATATACTTGGCACAACCAAATGAAATATAAATGAATAAGTATTGTTTGTACAGGTATTGAGTTGCCTAGCAGTACATAAATGTCCTATCTTACTTAGATATTATTATATATTAAAGTATCGTATCGGTATCGGTAGTCTGCACCTAAAAAATAGAGTATAGGTATCGCCTCTTTTATGGTATCGGTCATCCTAATCTATAATCCATTTTAAGTTATTAAGCATCTCTAATTTAAAAAAAAAAAAAAAAATAGTTTATCTCTTATCGAAACTTTTTTGTTCCTACCCTATTTTTTGGGCCCTTCTTTTCACTGTGCCTTCTTCTTGTTTGTTTTCATTTTTGCTTCCTTCTTTTTCTTTTCATCTAGGCTTTTGTTATTCTTTTTTTATTTCTTTCTTTGTAATTTTACTTGCAAATACAATAAAAAATTTAATTATATCATGTCAATGTTACTTGCGAATTTGCTTTTATATTAATATTAAATTATCTTATGTATTTATATATCTATATATAATAATATTTATAATATATATAGTATATATATATATTGATATTATTTTCAATATATATATATAATATATATATATATAATATTTATATATATATATAATATACTACTATATATATATATAATATATATATATATATTATATATATAATATATTATATTATAGTATATATTAATATAATATATATAATATATATAGTAATATATATATATATATATATATATATAATAGTATATATTATATAATATATATTAATATAATATATGACTTTCTAAGAAAGTAAAAATGTTAAATGATCAAAAAGGTATTAAATTATTTATAAATTAACAGTTAAAGAAAAATTAAAACATTTAACAGTAATGTTTCTCTGATGGCCACAATTATTATCATAAAAATATTTTTAGAATAAGTATTTTTGAACACATTAGATGCATCTGATTGAGTTCTCAAAGTTAAATCCGGCAATAAAAAAGAATTTGTCTCATGTTACTATGTTCATAAATAACAAATATAGACCATGTTGAATTATCTTAGGCAAAACTACGTAAAAACATAGCTAGTATGATGATTTGAATAAAAAAGTTTACGATAGTGTAATTCTTATATGATATTTTAGCTATTGAATACTTTATAGTAGAAAGTAAACTTACAGAAAACTCATACACTTCACACAATCTAATTCATCATGCATTTAATATCCCATGTCTGAACATATGAGTATTTATGTTTGAATTCAATCATAATTAAGATACACTAATTATGTTACTCAATTAGGAGTAAACATATCAACTTGATGATGTTTGCATAAATGTTAAGTAGGATGTCAGTATAAGTATTGCCTTTTTCCGGTATGGTATGGTATTGTTAAATGTTCAATACTGTTCAGTCCTTATAATGTGTACAAAAACAAGAAAAAAAGGGCAAAGTAACAAAATGTTAAGGCTGTTGAAACGTCCGATTCGAGATTTTGCTTGAGTCCTTCTTTAAATTGGAAATATTCGAGATGGGCTACTATTCAAAGAGCCATCACACCTATTCAGGATCTTTCCTGATCGCAAATGACAGTTAGAGAATTAATTATTGTATAAACTTTCAATTATTGTGGTTGAGAATATAATCTTTTAGATGATTTGGGGAATAAAAGTTTGCGCTGAATTACGAATATGAACCTCAAGTTATGATTAAGTTACCTATAATTTTCTGTCATATGTGATTACTTTTCTGTCTTAAAAAGTAAAGCTTTTTTCTTTATAAAATGGAGCTTTGTCATTTATAAGTTGAATGGACATATATCTTTATATGAGTAACTGAATAAATGGTTACTAAATAAGTTTTGTTTATCTCTCTCCAAGGTAACTTTATATCTTCAAGTAACATAAATATAAATAATAGGTGGTCTTTTCATACATAAAAAATTTAAATAGCAAATTAATAGGAAGTATTGTATTGGTAATGGCATCAATGAGAGTATTGGTATTGCAACCATCAGTTCTCGCACATACTTGTTAAACATAAACACTTTATGAATAGATTTTTTCATAAAAAATTGGCAAAGCTAGATTTATACTCGATAATGAAAATTCATTATAATTCAATCACAACCTTAAATTTATTCTTTTTTTTAAACATTTATATCTGCTTACTTGGAGAGTTGGAAAGAGATGAATTTTCTTAAACTTCTGTTGAAGTATTATAGGTACTATTTTATATTCTATTGTATTAATAAAATATATATATATATATAATAGTATTATATATATTATATATATATAATATATATATATAATATATATATATATATTATACATTCCCCCACAAAAACCCAGAAATATTAGGACTTACCTATGCACCCATATTTCCCCACATCGACCAAGTAAAACATCAAAGCAAACCTCACACCCTCCAACCTTTCCCTACCATTTGTTATTAATTTCTGTAGCACAAGTTGAAACTTATTTCAAAAAATATACAACTATGGCTTCCCGCATGGTTCCGAATGAAATCTAACTAAAAAAACTCAATAAAAAAACGCCCTTAGGAATTATTTACACTGATGCACTAAAATTACCTGCCATACCAAACATTTACATGAGAGACTTACATTCCTTCTATGCCACCCACCTTGGAGATGATGGCGACTCAATTTAACCAGAAACCAATCCAACCACCCATGTTTTCACAATATATCTCCAAATTACCAATAAAGCTCCGAACAGACTAAAATCCCAACTAACATTCTATAACTAAACAATTACAACATTGATTCCCCCAATAGTCTGGCTACCCATATCCATACAATTCTAACTACACGTCCCTAAAAACCGCAAAATAAATACAAACTCCCGCGCTCTCCAAAATTTCCCTCAATAGAAGAAGTACATGTCCAGAAGGTCCAATTACTCGCCAAGCAGATAGGTTCACCACCAAAGTCTCTTAAAACTAATTTATTCCAAACCTGGACATTTACCTCCACTGCACTACAGATGTCATTTCAGACACAATAGACCACTCTTCGGGTGCGCGCTCCGTCTGGGTGCCGAGCGATTTCTCGACTGTGGAACCGGCCAAGACGTTTGCAGCTTCCGAAGCAGTGTGGCAGTCATTGAGGTGGGACCAGGAAAAAAGTAAGTAATTAATAATGTTTGTTATATGATATATATAATACTTTATATATATAGATAGATAATGTCATATTATATATATATAATATAATATATCTTTTATATATATAATAATATATATAAATAAAATATATATATTATAATATATATATATATAATATATTATTAATATATATAATATAATATAAATATATATATATATATATATTCTACCATATATTTGAAATATACAAAAAATGGTAAAGTATGGTACAGTATTATTAGTTATATTATATATAAATATAATATTATATAGTTATATATATATTAATATTATAATATAACTAATATATATATAATACGGTCGATATAAGTTGCAACAATCAGCTTAACTTGAAGTGCAACTGTGACTTGCCCTTGTTGCCTCCAGCTCATGCCTGAAGAGTGTAGTACAGCAGCATTGCAAAGGCACGTATTTGTTTTTAGCGATCTATAACATTTGTGAGGTACAAGGACTGGAAACAGATATGTTAAGCTTATTTTAGAAAGGTATAAGAAGATTTGGGAATTATTAGCCATAGCTTAACATCTCTTGGTTGTAAAAGTTTGGAAAAGTTTACTGAAATGTCATATAGAGAAAAAACTGATAATAGATATTGTATGACCCAAGCATGTTTTTAGAAAGGATAGGATCATGTCAACAAACTTAGAATTTATTGAAAACATACTGACTGCATTGAACAAGGAGATCCAGTTGATATTATATATTTAGACTTTAGCAAACCTTTTGATAAGGTTCCCCACATAAGGGCCCATTACAAAAGTTAATAAATGTGTTTAGTGAGTGGTGCATGGGATTAAAGAGTGGTGATGGAATTGAAGACATTGTGTATTACTATTAGTCCAATGTCATCATGGGAATAGTGAAGAGCGTTCCCGGGTTCTTGGGTAAATATTGTTTCTCATATAATTATAATATTATAGACAGGGACTTAAATTACAGTTTCTAATTTGTAGATACCAAGTGCTATCTCAGTAAGAAATAATGATGAATGTTTAAAGATTCAAAATGATCTGATAAACTTCTTGGGTGGCAGATAGCATATAAATTTTAATAGTAAAAGCTGTAAGGTTCTTCCCCTAGTTACTCAAATTAAAGATTTAACTATGATATGAATATAGTTAAATTGGCTTTAGTCTGTCCACCAAAACAAAATTTAGGAGTGAATATAGTGTCGAGATATTAATTTTATATATATATTAGTTACTTTAACAGTATATCTGAAGTAGCATTAGTGTTTGGAAGCAATAAATAAAGCTAATAAAATGCAGTGTCATTTACAAGAGTAAGGAAGTTATAAGTAAGTTGTATAATGGCTAGGTATGTTAAGGCCAGTATTAAGAGTATTGTGCACAAGTTTGGACCACTTATTTAAGAAAAGACATAGATATGCTGGAGAGACTGCAACATAGAGCAACAAGGATGATTTCTGGAATTGAGGGAAAGTGCTATGAGGAGAGGCTGAAGGAGTTAGAAATGTTTTCTGTAAAAAGGAGATTAATTTTTTACATGGGACATGATACAAGTCTACAAAATATTTAGTAATATCTATTCATAATACTGAGACCAACATTCTTTATAGTAGGCCATGGACGACCTGGGGGCACAATAAGAAAATTAAGAAAAAGGAATGCCATCTTAATGTAAGAAAACATTCATTAAATAGCAGGGTTGTAAATTTTTGGAATGGTTTGCTACAGGAGGTTGTTAAGTGTAACTCAATTGCAGTACTTAGGAAAGGATGAATAGGATGGTTTGGGAATCAAAAAGTATATTTTGATTCAAGTTAAATTGGTGGGGTTTTTAGTTAGTTATGAAGGTAAAACTGCATGTTGTAACTACCAGTATGACACTAAACTTAAAGATGTATACAAATTCTACAGCTAATAGTAATTATGTGGATATGTGTACCATATATATATATTATAAATATTATAATATATGTTATTATATATTTTATATATATTTTATAATATTATATATATATATATATATATATATATATATATATATATATATATATATATATATATATATATATCGTGAATATAATATATATATTATATAAAATAATATAATATATAAAGTATTTCTTAAAAAAAGTAAATATATCCTCTATATTATATATATTATATATATATATATATATATATATTTAATATAAATATATATATATATATATAGTATATATATCTTGGACACTAATATTAATAAAAAATATCCACACATCACCTCGCAGATTCAAACATGGATTCAAGGCAATCATTCAACAACAACGGCCCTCACCTCCCTCACACAACATAATGCTTCAACCAATCCCCATCACACAGGTCCATACTTACAGCCATCGACATAAATAGCCTTTGACACTGTCCCACATACATCCTTATACAAATAATTCTTCAATCCCCCCAAACAATGATAAAAAGTTGCTTTCAAATTTCCTTACCAATAGATATGCAAAGCTCTCCATAAGAAACACCCTCCAACTCTTACTACTTCCTTCTTCCTTTTTCCTTTCCCTCTTTGGCATTCCTTCTTCAATCTCTTTACCCTCTTCACATCCCCTGCTGCCCACCCCTACCAGCCAATCCACCAAACTAATTAATTACGCAGACAACATCAGTCTCATTTCTCCAACATCCACGTTGTTAAAACCCAGCACACCCAAGAATAACTACAATTATTAGAAACTTGCTACTCACCAATAATGAGCTTCCTCCCTTACAATCATCCATTTCCCTCCTAACGCGACAACTGCCAACCTCAATTCCACCCATAGATACTTGAACCACAAACCCCTCCTAAATAACCCCCCAAATACTAGTGCCACTTACAACACACATTGACTTTTCTCCACCTACATCGACCACAATTCACCTTCCTCACCAAAGAAATTAAAACCCCGACTCTCCCAACACACTTCGCGACAGAAAACACCCTTACCAACAATCTATCAACACCCTCAGACCTAATATAAGACTATGCTCCCGCATGGTTCTTCAGAACTCATCACAATCCATCTTAAAAAAATTGCACTTACACAATACTGCCACTTGAATAATAGTCCTGAGAAACAAACATCCAGATTTACATGACGAGACACCTCTTCCATCCCTATACCACTTGAAGATGGTAGGACAACAATTTTTCCAGAACAATCATATCCAACCATCCATCCACCAAATACTCTTCCACCCCCAACCCCCGACACAGACTAATTAAGAAACCAAAAACAGACAGACAGACAGAGAAACAAAAAAATAAAAAAAAATAAAACAAAAAAAAAAAAACAAACAAAATAAAAAATACAAACGATCAAAACAAATAAAAATAAAGAAAACAAAAAAAAAAAAAAATAGAAAAAAATATCCCCTCCTCCACAGCGCAAAACTTTAATTAATGCATTACACAACATTTCTCTCCACCCCCAATAGTCTTGGCTCTCACTACATCATACACAATTGAACTAACACATATCCTTAAAAAATCCCCCAATAACAATCTATAAAAACGCTCACATACAGAAGAATCTGTCAAAAACCAAAATTAACTCGCGAAAGGCAGATTCTAGCCACCACCCTAAATTTATGCAATATGAAATTCAGAATCAAATACTTGACACCGTTTAATATCCCCATTCCCCTTAATTCGTATTATCTCAGGACACAAGAGCCTTCTTCGGATGCCCCGCCTAAGACGCCTCGTACCACTTTGTGTAAGTCTTCTTTTGACACTGTGGAACCGCCCAAGCAGTGGCGCTTTCTAGAGGCGTGTGGACCTGCTCCAATATGGTGGGCAGGCAGAAAAATATATATATATATATATATTTATATATATTATATATATATATAGTATATCATAATATGAAATATATATATATATATAGTTTTATATATAATATAATACTATATATAGATAATATAAATATATATAGTATATTATAGTATCAGTATTTTGTTCAAAAATGTAAGTGACTTTGGTCTCTGTTAAATTTAAAAATATTTTTATAAAATGAAACATTTTTCTAAGTAGATATTTTACAGTAGTTCCGGTTGGGTTTTTATTAGGTGTTAGTTATTTTATTGAGTGTGGAGATTTGTTAAAAACATTTTGTGTTTTTGTAAATGTAAATTTGCAAATAAAAATTTGAATTGTGATACTTTAGCATGAAAATTTGTTTTAAATAAGTATTATAATATAATTATATATATATATTAATATTATATATAATCTATATTAATAATATATTAATATATAATATAATATATATATATATATAATATATTATATGCATTCTTTTTTTTAACGAATCAAATACCATAGGGTAAAAAGCAGGCTAAGATACATGTATGGCAGACTGCTCGCTTCTAATGCGTGCTGAGAGCGAGTGGTGCCGTATGATTCTATGACAATGCTCACAAGCACTTCAGCAAGTGGTCTGTGCATTTTTTACAGCATTCATTACATTTTCAACAGTGCTCATATAGATTTTTTACAGTATTTATATTATATATATATAGTAATATATATATATAATATATAATATATATATATATGTATATATATTATATATATATATTATATACTAATTTATATAAAGTATATATACTAATATATATAAATATAATATAATTATACTAATTATATATATTATATATATATTATATAAACATATAATATAATATAGTATATATAATATTATATATATATATATATTATAATATTATATATTATATTATATATATATAGATTATATAATTATATATATATATATATATATAATATATATATATGATAATATATATTGATTATATAATATAATAATATATATATAATTATATATATAGTAGTATAATATATAACCAAACCTAGCAAATTTTTTATTTTGTGTAAATGTGTTGTGCATAATTAGAAGACTTTATTTTTCTTTATTAATATCAATATGCATGCCATGCTTGAACACATTCTGTATTGTAAAGATAAGGAGCATCTTGTTTGATTAAAATTGATAAATCTTTATATTTGCCAGAGGCTTGATCAGAGAGGCTAAGCTTAAACCTATCATCTTTGTAACTACTGGGATATTAATAAAACTGTAGTGGGTTAGCATGTGTCTTAGCTATTTTGCTTTGGTATGGAAGTTTGGCAATATATAATATATATATATATATTATACTATATATATATAATATATTATTTATACTAAATTTATATTTATATATAATTATATATATATATATATATATTATAATATTCTAATAAATAAATACGTATATATATATATAATATTATTATATTTATATATATATATATATATAATATATATATATATAATTATTATATATATTATATATTACTATATATATATATATATATATATATTTAGCTTTGTTAGAATATTGACAAGCCTTAGGGTACAGTGTAGGTTGTGCATTGCATGATATTGATTTGTATAAATATTAGTTTTGATGAACCCTCAAGAGGTCAATGTAACTTTTACTGTCTTGGTTCTTAAATAGTGCTGGATGGTGGTGATGGGAAATAAGTTCCAAATGTATTCACCCTTTCTTACCTCTTGGTGGAGGTACTATCTTCAAGATCAAAGCTACAGAATCACTTGTTGCCCAGAGAGAAGTCTCTATGTTGTATTTAAATTTTTTTTGATTAGCTTGGTGCCTCGTTGAACTATATATTCTAAACAGAAAATATCCTCCTAATTTTACACAGCTCTCTCTTCTCTTCTCTCTCTCTCTCTCTCGTCTCATCTCTCTCTTCTCTATGTTAGATATATATATATTATATATAGTATATATTATTATATAATATTAATAAATATATATATATAATATACTATATATATATAGTACATTGGGAAGCTATGCATATAATAACATTTGGCTCTTGTTGATGTATAGCATCCAGTTAGCTAAAGCCGATTTTATTTTAAAATATACTTAATTAGTTACCACAATGAACAGCAACGCCTCATAGTGTTAAAAGATTAAACTTTTTTTCTAATAAGTTAGTTAGTAAAATAATGGAAGTGAAATAAATCGTAAACATAGTAAATGAAAGTGAAATAATTAATAACATGAGTTTAGTGAGGTTAAATACTGATTATGTTTGGTTAAATAAGATTTAAACAATTTCAAAAATAATTGGATTTATGTTTTAACACATTTTTAAGATGTGAAGCTCATTATTATTACAATTAAGCGACAAAATTTGTGCATTTTGTTTTGTTTTACCGTTTATACAAGTCTGAAACATGAAAAGGTAAACATTATAATCTGAATGGTTATTCACAATAACAATTTTAAAGAATTGATGCAGTGAAATTTCCTAAAAATATACTCATACTGTAATCAAAAATTAAATTATGTAACAATTCTCAGAAATGGAATTGGATTTCGGAAAAAAAAGAGACAAGTATGGAATATGTAAGGTTTACCATTTAGGAAAGAATAACAATAGCCTAATAACAATTATATGCCTGAGGTAATTATATATATAGTATATATTACTATATTATATATTATAATAAATATATTAAATTATATTATTAATATATGTATATTTATAGATAATAAAATATATATTATATTATTTATAAATATATATATATATATATATATATATATATATAATTATTATATATATATATATAATATATATTATTATATAGTATAATAATGCATAATACTGACTGGATATTAGAATAATCTCGAAAAGATGACATCTTAGAAAACCATTACATATTTGGAATCAGCGATAAAGCTTAAAAATCCTAGAATTAAAAAAATCTCGAAAAGTAGGAAACTTACAGAAAACAATTACATATTTGAGATCAGCGTATAAAGCTTATTATAATAATGTCGTTTTATGATTGAAAACTAACAAACACCCTGGAGCCCTAAAAATCGTGAAAGTTCAAGAAACATAGTTTCCATTAGGGGCTCGACGATGGGGAGAGGGGGACGAAAGTCCCCCCGTCGTCCACCTAAGAGGCAGAGGAGACCCGACTCCTGATATCTAAATGCGCGGCTACGTCTAGGGTCTTCGTAGTTTTAAATCATTCAAAACGACTTGTACATATAAATAAGTCTTATACGCTAGTTCCAAATTATGTAATTTGTTTTTTTACTGTAAGTTGTCGTACTTTTCGAGATTCTTTTTACATTCTGGTAATAAGCTTTTACGCTGAATTCAAATATGTAATTTGTTTCTGTAAGTGTCATTTTTTTCGAGATATTTCGACCAGTTGTAATTCTCTATAATATATATATATATACAATTATATATATATATATATATATATATATATTTATATATATATATATATATTAATAATATATATTATAATTTATAATATATAGTATATATACTTATTATATTATTATATATAACCATTAGTAGATTAAAGAATGAATCCCAATTTCTTGTGAAGTGATATTTATATTAATAAAGTGTTCTTCCATTTTTTTACCTTTATTTCAATACGAGATTTCGTTAATATTACATTAGATACTAGTAGTAATAGTTATAGTAAGGAATAACATAGGCAAATTCTTATAAAAAAAATTCGAATCCATGCAATCGATATGTATATGAAGTGGATGCCTGATAGGGAGGAATTAAACCATTTTTATTTAATTAATTAAATGTTTTGAACATTTCAGAGGCAATAGTGATATTTTTTTTGAGCATATATATATTATTATATAGTATATATATATATATAATAAATATATATATATATATTATATATACTATAATATAATATATATAATATATATATATATTATTATATATATATATATATATAATAATAAATGTATGTTATGTTATATTGAGATATTGTACTTTGACTTTTATAGTAGTTTCCATAAAAAAGAGGAGCGAGTTGGAAAAAAAAAAAAAAAAAAAAATATTGACATTATCTTTTTTTGACTGACTGAGCACAACTTAAATTACCTATAATATTACACCTGGACATTATAGCTTCAAAATTATATACATGTTTCACCTGAATATTCATTTCGACATCCATGGTTCATAATCGATGCTTGGTGCGCCCCTATGTGAACAGTCCTTGCACTAGTTTTAAATTCGTAAGCTATGGATCCCTTCTAAAACAACCTAAAATGTCTTATATTTAAAATGATTATTTTACACAATTTTAATTTATAAAGGTATTTTTTCCACAATTAGAGGATACTTACAAGTAATGTAGCAAATATTTTAGTAATAATTAAATACCTAGGATGGTGTATAAATTCGTTGACTAGCTCTGTACAAATTTCGCCTACCTTCTGAAATAGTCTATTTTCGCAAATTTGAAAACTTAAATGTTCACCTTTGTAATATTTATGTTTGCCCAATAATGCATAAATATTCCGACATTTTAATGGATAATTTAATAAATTATTCAAACAAAACAATCTTTTAAACACTGACAATACTTATTCTTTCCACAACTCGTTTTTTTTTTTTTTTTTTTTTTTTTTTTTTTTTTCTTTTTTTTCTTGCAGTCAAAATACGAATGAATTTACATACGTAACCCTGACTTTCGAAAATGCGGCGTACACGAATGGCCGATTACGCAGATGCTAAATATTTTCTTGTTTAATCACGTGTTATACGACTTTTGTGCATTTAGATCGTGGTTGGTAATATAACTTTAGGTTTATTCATTAAAATATATAACTCAGATTTTTTGTGATACCTATTCTTAATGAAAGAAATACAACATTTGTACAATATTTCGAATGGATAAAAAAGTAATAAATTTTTGCTTAAAGTATCTTATAATGTACGACTTTTGAAAAATTAAAATTGCATTACAATTTATTTTACTATAATACAATATTTTTTGTAAAAATCATGTATAAAATGATTTATAAGCAACAAAACATAAATGGAAAAGGATTATGGAAAGATAAAATTTGGAGAAAAAAGACAAGGTGTTAGTTATTTTTAAAAGTATATCCTACGCCTGGGGTATCTAATTATAATCGGAAACATTTAGAGGTAACAAGGTTACGTCGCAAATACTTTGCGTCATTTGGAACGAAAATGTGTAACTACATAAGACGTAAGGCGAATGATACATATATCAGTATGTTGATGTGACGAGATGCGACGTTACATTAACGTCGCTGAACTACTTCCCAATCTGTGCTATATGGTATATATATATATATATAATATATATATATATATATATATATATATTTATATATAATATATATATTTATATATTATATATAATATATATATATTATAATATATATATATATATATACATATATTATAACATATATATATAATATATAATATTATATATAATATTATATATATAATTATAATTAATATTATTATATATATTATATATATATATATATTATATATATGATATAGCTAATCTCAAGGATTTTCACGAATAAGGTATATTTTATTAGCAAACTTTTGTATTGTTTCACACTCGTTAAGAAGACGTATTGTTTTTTATTTTTTAACTCAGTTAAGCATAAAGATTAGAGTTCTATTTTTTTTTACCCAATGAAACATAAGATTATAGGTGCCAAGTATAATTTAAATCTCTACCTTAAACGTATTTAAATTACTTTACTTACTTAGCTATCTTACTTACTTACTCTACTTAATACTTACTTCCTTACTGTTAGCTTACCACTTACTTACTTACTTATTTACTTACGCTACCTTCTTATTACATACTGTTACTTAAAGATGGAAAAAATTTCAGCTGTGCTTAAATTTTAAATTATTATATTATTTCTTTGAAATAAGGGAATATTATTAAAACTATGAATTATGAAATTTTTATTTTTATTTTTCCCACAAAAGTATTAAAAAAAACGATTCCAGGAAATTGTTGTTGTTGTTTTTGTATATATATATAAATAGTTTATATATTAATTATAATAAATCTATATAGCTTTTTTATAGTTTAGCTTGAGTATCATATAAGATATTTATAGAATTTTTAGTGTGTTATGATGGTTATCTGTTTTCTACGACTACGTCAGTTTTTAATTTTTTTTGTTTTTTTTTGAATAATTGTGCTTAGATCATTGCATGATCGCAGTTCATATAACATTTTCCAAACATGCGTATATGAAGTATTTTTATTATTTTTTAAATCAGTTTTGGAGCTACATATTGAATCCTGGCCTGAAATTCTCTAAGAAGAACTATGTGTTAGAGATAAACATTAATATTGGAACAGCGTTATGGCTTATTTAAAATGTAAAAGAACAAAAAATAAAAAAAGTTAAAACATAATTTAAATTTTTTCTTTAGTATATGATATATCGAAAAAGTACAACACGTTAAGAAAAACCAGGATGGTTTCTTAAAACTGCACTTAAATCATCTTGATTCAAAAATTCAAAAAAATATAATAAAAACAAAACGGCAAAAAAAAAAATAAAAAAAGAGTTTTTTAAGGGTGCGAGCCGACGGGGGACAGAAGGGTGGGACGTATCCATTACATCCTAGGAGGGGCGGAGGAACTGCGACGACCCAAATACAAAAGAGCGGGGGTTGCGGAGACCTCCCCGAGGGGGACATATCCTCCTGTGTTCCCGGAAGGCCCGAGCGACCCCTGACTCCTGTCTCTTTGCGGTTACTCTTGATATGTCTTTAGTAAAAAAAAAAAAAAAAAAAATTAAACTGACGGGAGGTAAAACGGAGAGAAGTCCTATATTTTTTGAAGTCATAGGTTCTTCACTGAAATTGTATTGTTAGATCATATACTAGAAAACCTTTCAATGGTATGAAAGCAATTTGACAAAAGAAGGTGCTCGTACAAACTGAGATAGAGGTCCTATATTTATCATATATATATATATAATATAAGTAGATAATATATATATTATATTATATAATATAATATATATATATAAATATATAACTATTATATATATCATATACTATATATTAATAGTTATTTATATATATATATATATAAAATATATATACTATTAATACTATAAGTTATAAATTATAATTATTACTATAATATAATGATTATTTTATGGATGATATTATTCTACATAAGAATAAGATAAAAGAAAGAAAGAGATATAATATAATATATGATATTAATATATATCATATTATATTTATATATAATAATATTATTATATATAAAATATATATTCAATATTTATATAAAATAATTATATATAAAATATAGTATATAATAATTATTATATATATAATAATATATATATATTATAATATATATACTATATGTATATATAATACTATATATAGTATATATTATATATTATATATATATACTATATATAATTAATATAATAATTTTTATATTTATTAATATAATTATATATATATATTATAATATCTATATTATATATATATATATACTATATAATTTATATATTATAATATATATAATATATTATATATATATATATTATATAATATTAATTATATATATTATATAGATATATTATATATATATATATACATTTTTAATTTAAAATATTTTAAAACTTAAATTTTATTAAAAAACTAACATATTAATTGTAAATAAATTTACCGAAATTAATTAATTTTTTTAACTTTTCGCTGAATATAGATAGACTTTTTCTAATGGCAAGTTTAGGTAAATAAATAAGAATTATTTTCATGCAAACAATTCTAAATTTATATTGCTAAAAGAGTATTATGAATGACATATGTAAAAATTTTTCTTTTTATAGTCACAAAGCCGTATATGATTAATAATAATAAATATAATAATAATAAGATATAATAATAATAAAAAAATATAATAATCTAATAATAATAATATATTAATAATATAATATAATAACAATAAGTAATAAGAATAATAATATAATATAATTGAATATATATAATTATAATTATAATAATGACTAATAAAATAATATATGAATAATAATAAAATAATATAATAATAAATAAGAATAATAAATAAAATATTTAATAAAGTAAATAATTTTATAATAATAATGATATAATATGATAATAAAATGAATAAATAATAATAATATATAATAATGAATAATAATAAATAATAATATAATAAGAATAATATAAAATAATGAATGATAATAATAATAATAATTAATGAAAGATATAATAATATTAATATTAAATATTATTATATCTATTATATTATTATTATTTTATTATTATATTATTTTATATTATTATTATTATATTATTTATTAATATTTTTATTGATATTGTAATTTATTATTATTATGTATTATTATTATTATTATTATTTATATTATTATTATTATTAATATATTGATTATTATTATTATTGGGTCATGTCGTTCATCTGTTTTCAGTTAAGCTTAAGTCAATTTTTTAAAAAAACTAGCTTTCATCGGTCGAGTTTTAATAAGTCGTCGCATCGGTGCCAGTGCTGTTTTTTAAAAACAATGCAAAGTAATTAAATTTTAGATATAAAATAATTCGTTAAGTCAGGTTATGATACGTTATTATAGCTTTTGGTTTGGTTAGGTTAGTTTACACAATTAATCTTTTTTTTTATAATATTGCAAATGTGGAAACTGTTATTACTATAGTTTAAATTTGACTATACAGATTTTTATTTCACTTTTATGCAGGGATGGCAATTTGTGATTACTTGATTTTTTTTAAAAAATCAGGATTGGTGATTTTTCTTGATTTTTTTGATTTTTCTATTTTTTCAGATTCGTTACGTCACACGTATATAACATTAAATTGCAAATTATATTTCACGTAACGATGTCACGAATCCAAAAAATCAAAATATATCAAAAAAATCAAAAAATCATATTGGATTTTTTTAAAAAATCAAAAAAATACCAAATTGCCATCTCCGCTTTTATAAATTTTGATATCATTGCATTCGATATTATTATTGGAGGTGGAGCAGATAATCGACATATTTTATTAATTATATTATTATTCTTATATTATTATTGTATTATTATATTATCTTTATTTATTATTATTATATTATTTCATTATATTTCTATATTATTTTTATTATTATTTTTTTCTATTGATTATAGAAAGAAATATTGAGAATAATGTGTGGAAAATTTTAAAGATTTCCTTTAATAAATTGTGAAAACTAATTTTATAGACAGAAATGCCTTATTTTACACAAATTCGAACTCAAGCAAAAGCCTGCTCTATTCATAGCTTAGCTTAACTAAATAGCATACAAGGTTCATAATTTTTTTTTTTAAAAAGTAACTAAAATAATTGCCTGCTATCTAGGATTGTGCACACAAATCTATATAATGAAAAAGAACAATACTTATTTAACCACAAACATTACTTTTTATGTTATTATTCTTTCATTGCATTAAATATAATTACTCTTCTTTTATTATCCCTGTTGTTTTTGGTTTTCTTTATTAATCTTTTATCTCATTTCTTTATTTATCATCTTTCATCTCCTTTCTTTATTAATCAATAAGTGAAATAAAAGCTAGAAAAAAGATATTTCTGCCGTCATGAAATACTTCATAGTTCATATATAATACTATATAATATTATAATATATATATAATATTATATATATATAGTATATATTATTTATATGATAAATATTCTTAATATTTATTATATAAAATATATTATATAAATATAAAATATGTTTATATACTTATAGTACTTATATTATATAATATATATATAATAAATATAAATTATATATATATATATATTATATATATAATATATATATAATTTATATATCTATATATATATATTATAATAAATATATAATATTGATGTGTGGTGTTGTGTGTGTAGGTGTGTGCGTGGTTAATTAACGCGCTTAAAAATTAATTGTTGGTCATTTAGTAGTGTTTTTATGTTAAAAGCACAATATAAGTGAAATCGACAATTACTCGAAAAAATAGTATAAATAATTTGCGAATATTGCAGG
>JABUQX010114983.1:0-12500 GCA_015478945.1 Trachelipus rathkii
TGATTATTATTATTATTATTATTATTATTATTATTATTATTATTATTATTATTATTATTATTATTATTATTATTATTATTATTATTATTATTTAATATTTCAAAATGTGCTTGAAAGCGTTGCCGTATAACCAATTTTTGCGCGCAGCGAGAATAAGTTTTTACAGCGTCAACGCGCGAGTAAGTTGTTACACGGCAACGCTCGCGCACATTTTATTTTACTACTACTTCTACTACTACCAATACTACTACTACTACTACTACTACTACTACTACTACCACCACCAATACAATTACTTCTACTACTACTACTGCGATAAAAAATTATAAATTTATTAATACTATAAAATCTGAATATGTAAAATTTATATTAATAATTATATAGGGGTTCCCTTTAGGAGGGGGTTGACCCCAAAAACATTGGAAATGGACGTAGAAGGGTGAAATTTGGTGAGTGGATAGAAGAGAATGAATGAAATAGAGTACTGAGGTTAAATTAAGTGCCTGAGCAATAAAAAAAAAAAATTCATATAGTTTCACATATTTAGAAATCATAGTAGTACCACGAGCGCAGCGAGCGAAGTGAGCAAAAGCTAGATTTTCAGGCATGCTTGAACGCTCGCGTTCCAGCGTCGCGTACGACGTTGCTAACTATTATTATTATTATTATTATTATTATTATTATTATTATTATTATTATTATTATTATTATTATTATTATTATTATTATTATTATTATTATTATTATTATTATTATTTTTATTATTATTATTATTATTATTATTATTAATATTTTTATTATTATTATTATTATTATTATTATTATTATTTATTTTATTGTTATTATATATTATTATTATTATTATTATTATTATTATTATTATTATTATTATTATTATTATTGTTATTAGGGATGGCAGGAAAAAAATCAATTGATTATTTTTACTTGATTTTTTATAAAAAAAAATCATGATGTTTTGATTTTTTCATTTTTTTATTATTATTATTATTATTATTATTATATATATATATATATATATATATATATATATATATATATATATATATATATATATATATATATATATATATATATATATATATAATATCTCTGAGTATGTATATATGTATGTAATAATAATGTATGTATATAACAATATATATGTATAATAATATATATTTGCTAATATATGTATATATGTATATAATAATATATATGTATATATATAATATATATACTTTATATATATAATAATAATAATAATAATATAATAATAATATATATATATAACAATAATAATAATATAATATGCTCTTAACAATATATAATAATAATAATAATATATATATATATAATAATAATAATAATAATAATAGAAATGATAATAATTATATATAATAATAAATATATATAATAGTTTAATATATTAATAATAATAATATATGTATATAATAACAATATAACAATATAACAATAATAATATGCATAATAATAATAATATCTGTATATATATGTATATAATAATTCCTTTTAGCTCATCGTGGTTGGGTGGTAACACACACCTGCTTTATATTACTATTATTGTGTGGGTGCAAGAGATAGATATATATATATATATATATATTACATATATATATATATATAGTATAATATATATATATATATATATATATATATATATATATATATATATATATATATATATATATATATTATTCGTTTTTATCTCATCGTGGTTAAGGCGTAACACTATTGGCTTAACATCCTAAACCCACTTAGGGACTTTTGAAAAATACAAATAAATGCACGATTTAAAAGATAGCAAAAGCTCAACTATTCCAAACCGATAAAGCTAAATTTTTTTGATGAACAACTATGATATCTTTAATTTTATGAAAAAACAAACAAAAAAAAACTGTTCGTTTTTGAACAGTTTTAGGGTGAAGAGAGGAATTTTTTTTTTTAATTTCCACAAAAACTGCCATAAAATCTTTAATTTTCAAGATATTTCAATTTTTTTTGCACTAAAATACTCCAATTTAGTGGGGTAATAAATTTTAGTTAGACACCTTATATATTTGAAAATTTGTTTTTTAAAAAAAATTTTACAATCTCTGAAAAGTACTTTCAAAATTTTTGAACAGATAATAGTCAACCATGGCTGACACCACCCTACGTTCTACCAAAACATTTAATATAAACGTCAGTTTGTTTACACGTTTATATGTGAGCTTGGTACCAAATTTGAAGAAAATAAATCTGTTCATTTTTTTTTAATGATTTTTTTTTATATCTCATGTAAGGAAAAAATGAAATGCTAGAAAAACACAAATAAACATTTAGAAAATTTTTCATTTTTTAGACGGCAAAAAAAAAACTTTATTCTCATATATATATATATATATATATATATATATATATATATATATAAATTACATACATACTCTTTATACATACAATATAAATATAGCCTTAGTAATATGTATAATATATATATATATATATATATATATATATATATATATATATATATGCTCGCTCTAAAATATCTTTCTTCTTCTTCTTCTTTCTATATATATATATATATCCAAACAACCTTCTATTGATTTAAATAAGTACAGTTTCAAAGCAGTGATGTCGAAGATGACTTGAAAACTGTTCCGAAGTCTCTTCTTTGGAGGCCGGATCGGACTAGTAGTAAAAGCCTCCTGTCGCATTGTCTAGCAGCGCGCTCTTGTCCGATGGTTCTTCGTGTCCTGGCGCGAAGTGAAATTTTCGTCTTATTATTGCAAATTTCTCAGCAACGAGAATGTTGTGCGCATGTCGGCGATCCTTGACTTTGGTCGGCTGTTCCTGTAACCCATGAGCACCCCTGAAAAATGCCGGGTAGCCCCAGAGGGGGTTCCAACCACCATTCTGTGGATTTAAATATGTAGCGAGTTTCAAAGCAGTGATATCGAAGCAGGAGATTTGAAATCTTCCGAGATGCCTTCTTTTTTGGGGAGGCGCATCGGACTAGTGGTAGAGCCTCCTGTAAATTGTCTAACGGTGACGCTGTTGTCGATGGTTCGAGTCCTGGCGCGAGTGAAATTTTTTTCGTTTTATTATTGCAAATTTGTCGCAACAAGCATATTGTGCGCATGTCGGCGTTCCTTGACTTTGGTCGGTTGCTCCTGTAACGCATGAACACCCTTGAAAAATGCCGGGTAGCCCCAGAGGGGGTTCCAACCACCATTCTGTGGATTTAAATATGTAGCGAGTTTCAAAGCAGTGATATCGAAGCAGGAGATTTGAAATCTTCCGAGATGCCTTCTTTTTTGGGGAGGCGTCGGACCAGTGACAGAAACACTCCTGTACATTGTCTAACGGCGACGCATTTGTCTGGTTCGAGGTCCTGGTGCAGGTGAATTTTTCTTCGTCTTATTAGTGCAAATTTGTCGCAACAAGCATCTTGTGCGCATGTCAGGCGTTCTTTGACTTTGGTCGGTTGGTCCACTGTAACCAGGGAGCACCCCAAGAAAGAATGCCGTGCTTCAACAGAGATTCCAATCACCACCATGTGAATTTAAGTAGAGGTGTCGAGTTTCAAGGAGTGATATTGAAGCAGGAATTTGAAACTTCAAGATGCGTTTTTTTCTAGGGAGGCGGATCGGACTAGTGGTAGAGCCTCCTGTATATTGTCTAACGGCGACGCTGTTGTCGATAGTTCGAGTCCTGGCGCGAGCGATTTTTTTCGTCTTATTGCATGCAAATTTGTCGTAAGAAGCATGTTGTGTTGTGCGCCTGTTGGCGTTCCTTGACCTTGGTCAGTTGGTCCTGTTACCCAGGAGCACCCCTGAAGAATGCCGTGCTTACCAGAAGGGGTCCAACCAACCTTCTGTGGATTTTAATAGGTATCGAGTTTCAAAGCAGATAAATCGAAGCAGGAAACTTAAAAACTGTAACGAAATACCTTTTTTTTTCTGGGGTGTTGGATCTGACTAGTGGTTTAACCTCTTGTACATTGTCTAACAGCGACAGCGACAGCGACGCTGTTGTCGATGGTTCGAGTCCTGACGCGAGTGAAATTTTCTTCGTCTTATTAATTGCAAATTTGTCGCAACAAGCATGTTGTGCTCATATATCGGCGTGGATTGACTTTGGTTGGTTGCTCCCTCCTGTAACACGGGAGCAAACTAGCAGAATGCCGTTTAGCCCCAGCAGGGGTTCCAACCACCCTTCTATGGTTGAATAAATATCGAGTTACAAAGCAGTGATATCGAAGCAAGAAATTTGAAAACTTCCGAGATGCTTTTTTTTTCTGGGAGGCGGATCGCAATAATGGTAGAGCCTCCTGCATTGTCTAACGGCGACGCTGTTGTCGATGGTTCGAGTCCTGGCGCGAGTGAAATTTTTCTTCGTCTTATTGCAAATTTGTCGCAACAAGCATGTTGTGCCCATGTTGGCGTTCCTTGACTTTGGTCAGTTGCTCCTGTAGCCTAGGAGCTCCCAGAAAGAATGCTGCCGTGTAGCTAACGGGGTTCCAACCACCCTTCTATGGATTTAAATAAGTATCGAGTTTCAAAGCAGTATATCGAAGCAGGAAACTTGAAAACTGTAAAGAGATACCTTATTTTTTTGTGGTGTCGGATCGGACTAGTGGTGGAACTTCCTGTACATTGTCTAACGGTGACGCTGTTGTTGACGGTTCGAGTCCTGGTGCGAGTGAAATTATTCTTCGTCTTATTATTGCAAATTTATCGCAACAAGAATGATGTTCCCATGTCGGCGTGGCCTGACTGGTTGGTTGCTTTGCAGAATGCTGTGTAGCCCCAGTAGGGGGTTAAAAGCACCCTTCTATGGATTTAAATAAGTACCGTTTCAAAGCAGTGATATCGAAGCAGGAGACTTGAAAACTGTTTCGAGATACCTTCTTTTCTGGAGTGGCAGATCGGACTAGTGGTAGAGCCTCTTGTACATTGTCTAACGGCGACGCTGCTGTCGATGGTTCGAGTCCTGGCGCGAGTGAAATTTTTCATTGTCTTATTATTGCAAATTTATCACAACAAGCATCTTATGCCCATGTCGGCGTAGCTTGACTTTGGTTGGTTGCTCCTGTAACCCAGGAGCAACCCATCAAAATGCCGTGTAGCCCCAGCAGAAGTTCTATATCTATACTTTATATCTATACCTCTTATTCCAGACCATAGTCTCACTACTATACATTAGCACAGGTAATAGCATACCGTCATGTAAGACCCTAGCACACTCAAGACTTATTCCCTTTGCATCCACTAAGGATTTAATTGCACCAGCCATCTTCCTTCCATTCACAACTTTCATACTACATTCTGCATCATCCGTTCCCTTTTCATCCACCATATATCCTAAATATTTGAACTCAAGACATTTGTTCCAGCTGCTCACCATCTAACATAACTTTACACAGAGAACTATCCTCACTCAAAATCATAACCTTACTCTATTCTACGTTTACTTTCAAACCCCTTCCTTTACACACCTGCCAAATCTCTCTCTACTAATCCCCTCAAAGCTATTTCAGATTCGCCACACTAAACTAAATCATCCACATATAATAGGTAGGGCACCCTTCACTCTCTTTCATTCTCCATTACTCTAACACCATCCCTTGCTACCTCACCCTACCTCTGATTCTTTCATAACCCAATCCATATATATATATATATATATATATATATATATATATATATAATATATATATATATATATATATATATATATATATATATATATATATATATATATATATATATATATATATATATATATATATATATATATATATATATTTTTTTATATATATATGTAATAATAATATATAATAATAATATAATAATAATAATAATAATAAAAATATAATAATAATATAATATAATAATAATATTAATAATAATAATATCTTCTTCTTTATCTTCTTCTTCTTCTTAATATATAACATATATATATATTCTTTCAATTGAATCAATTCAAGCCTTTGATATATTTCTTTTACAACCCAAAAAAAAATAATTATTTTTCTCCGGCTCCGGCTCCGGCTCCAACTCCGACTATAGTTTCTGCACTGTTTGAGAATTGTGTAGTACTTTCTGGCAATAAATTTTTCAAGTACAAAAATGTTTTTTGAAAAAATTTATGCCCAGAATCCGGTTCTGTTTCATACTCCGGCTGCGGCTCCAGATCCGGCGCTGGATCCGACTAAGGTTTCTGCACTATTTGAAAATTGTTCAGCACATCTTCTGGCAATAAATTTTTCACCAAAAAAATATTTATAGGAACAAAATTATACCCAGAATCCGGCTCCGTTTCCGACTCCGGATCCGTATCCAACTAAGGTTTCTGCACTATTTCAACATTGTTCAGCACGTCTTCCGGCAATAAATTTTCATCTAAAATATTTCTTGGAAAATTTATAAACAGGATTCGGCTCTATCCGACTCCGGTTCCGACTCGGTTCCGACTCCGGATCGGATCCGATAAGAGTTTTTAGGCTATTTGAAAATTAGTAGAAGCAGAATCTTCTGGCAATACATTTTTCAACTAAAAATATTTCTTGAAAAATATGTTATAAGCAAGATCGACAAAGGATCCCGAGGATCCATCAAGGTTCACCGCTATTTGAAAATTGTTCAGCACATCTTTCAATAAATTTTTCACCTAAAAAAATATTTCTTAAAAAAGAATTCATACCCGGGAATAAGCAGGATCCGACTTCGGATCCGGCTCCGGATCCGACTAAGAATTCTGTACTATTGAGAAATTATTCCAACGTCTTCTGGCAATACATTTTTCGCCTAAAAGATATTTTTTGAAAGAAATTAATACCCAGGATCCGGCTCCGACACCGGCCCCGGCTCTGACACCGGCTCCTGCTCCGACACCGGCTCCGAGTTCAGCTTCGGCTTCGGATCTGACTAAGGTTTCTGCACTATTTGAAAATTGTTCAGCACTTCTTCTATCAATAAATTTTTCACAAAAAAAATATTTTCGAAAAAAATCATACTCCGGCTCCGACTTCGACTCCGGCTCCGACTCCGAATCCGGATCCGATTAAGGATTCTGCACTATTTGAAAATTGTTCAGCAAGTCTTCTGGAATAAATTATTCATCTAAGAAAATTATCTCTTGAAAAAATTTATACCAAGGATAAGGCTCCGAATCTGGATCCGGATCCGGATCCGGACCCGACTAAGATTTCTGCACTATTTGAAATTTGTTCAGTACGTTTTCTGGCATTAAATTTTTCACCTAAAAAAATATTTTTGAAAAAAATTCGTACCCAGGCTCCGGCTCCGACTCCGGCTCCGGGTAATACCACTCCGGCACCGACTTCACTTTGAAACCGGATCTGACTAAGATTTCTGAACTATTTGAAAATTGTTCAGTACGTCTTCTGGCAATAAAGTTTTCACCTAAAAATATTTTTTTTTAAAAAATTCATACCCAGGATCCGGCTCCGGCTCCGGCTCCGGATCCGACTAAGGTTTCTGAACTATTTGAAAATTGTTCAGCACGTCTTCTATCAATAAAATTTTCACCTAAAAAATATTTTTCGAAAAATCATACTCTGGCTCCGACTCCATCTCCGACTTTGAATCCGACTCCGGCTCCGACTCCGATTAAGGATTCTGCACTATTTGAAAATTGTTCAGCAAGTCTTCTGGCAATAAATTTTTCATCTAAGAAAATTATTTCTTGAAAAAATTTATACCCAGGATCCGTCTCCGAATCCGGCCGGATCCGGATCCGGACCTGACTAAGGTTTCTGCACTATTTGAAAATTATTCGGCACGCAGCACGTCTTCTGGCATTAAATTTTTCACCTAAAAAATATTTTTAAAAATTCATACCCAGGTTCCGGCTCCGGCTCCGGCTCCGGCTCCGGCTCCGGCTTCACCTTCGGCTCCGACTTCACCTTCGGCTCCGGATCTGACTAAGGTTTCTGCACTATTTGAAAATTGTTTAGCACGACTTCTGGCAATAAATTTTTCATCTAAAAAAATATTCTTCTGAAAAAAAAATTATACTATTGCACCGGCTCTGACTCTGGCTCCGACTTCAACTCTGGCTCCGACTCCGGATCCGAATCCGACTAAGGATTCTGCACTATTTGAAACCTGTTCAGAACGTCTTCTGGCAACAAATTTTTCATCTAAAAAAAATTTTCTTATAAAAATATTTATACCCAGAATCCGGCTCCGAATCCGGCTCCCGCTCCGGATCCGGATCCAACTAAGGTTTCTGCACTATTTGAAAATTGTTCAGCACTTCTTCTGGCAATAAATTTTTTCACCTAAAAAAAAAAATTTCGAAAAAAAATCAAACTACGGCATTTCCGGCTCTGACTTCGGCTCCACTTTGACTCCGGCTCCGGATCCGGATCTGACAAGGATTCTACACTATGTGAAAATTGTTCAGTACGTCTTCTGGCATTATTTTTTGAAAAAAATTCATACCCAGGCTCCGGCTCCGGCTCCGGCTCCGGCTCCGGATCTGACTAAGGTTTCTGTACTATTTGAAAATTGTTCAGTACGTCTTCTGGCATTAAATTTTTCACCTAAAGAAGTGTAGAGTTGATAGATATGGGTTATCAGATTGGGATGCCACTGAAAGATCTTCTAAAAAAATATTTTCCGAAAAAAATCATACTCCGGCTCCGGCTCCGGCTCCGGCTCCGGCTCCAACTTCGACTCCGGCTCTGACTTCGGATCCGGATCCGGATCCGACTAAGGATTCTGTACTATTTGAAAATTGTTCAGCACATCTTCTGCCAATAAATTTTTCATCTAAAAAAATTATTTCATGAAAAAAAATATAGGCCTACCCAGGCTCCGGCTCCGGATCCGGCTTCGGTTCCGGCTCCATTTATTTCTGAGTAAAATCCGAAGAATGAGCTAGAGGTTGAGAATATGAAAAAAAAATTAGATTTTCTATAATTATAAATAAAACATTTTTTGATCCTAAACCTGGAATTGCAATTTTGACTGGAATTGAAATTTTTAGTTCGACACCTCTCTAAATAAATTTCTGCATCTAAAAAACTATTTAGAATTTTTAAAAAATAATTACACCATGATGTTCAGGAGGAATTTTTCTACTAATTTAGATAATAAAAAAAAAAAGTGAAAATTTTGATTTTGCTTTCAAAAAGTAGGGGGTCTAGTTATGAAGTCTCCCTTATTCGTGCTAAATATATATATATATATATATATATATATATATATATATATATAATATATATATATATATATATATATATATATATATATATATATATATATATATATGTATAAAAAATATTTTCTATATATATATATATATAATATATGGCCAACCAAACCTTAATTAATGATATTCTATTTCTTTCTTTCTCTATATATACTATATATACATATATATGTATATATATGTAATATATATAATAATAATAATATATATATATATATATAATAATAATAATAATATATATAATATATATAAATATATATAATAATATATATATATATCTATAATATTATATATCAAATTTAAAATACTCTATATATTATATACATATATGTAATAATAATATATATATAATAATATATATATAATAATAATAATAATAATATAATAATAATAATAATAATATATATATATATATCTAATAATATATATATATATGTATATATATAATAATAACATATCAACTATTTAATAACTATATATATGTATATATATGTATGTAATAATAACAATAATAACAATAGCATAATAATATAATATATAATAATAATAATAATAATAATAATAATATATATATATATATAATAACAATATAATAATAATAATAATAATAATAATAATAATAATAATAATAATATATGTAATAATAATAATATATGTATGTATATGTATAATAATAATAATAATAATATATATATGTAATAATATCTTTATAACCTGTAATATGCTCTTTGGCATCTAATATTATATGTATATCATAATATGTAATAATAATAATATGTAATATGTATATATAATATATATATATATATATACTATATAATATATATATATATATATATATATATATATATATATAACATAATAATATATATATATATATATATAATATATATATAACAATAACCAATAATATATATATATAATATATATATATATAACCAACTAATATATATATATATATATATATATATATATATATATATAGTTAATAATATATAGTTATATATATAATATATATAATAATATATATATATATATATATATATATACATATAATAATATATATATATAATAATAATAATAATAATATATAATAATAACCATATGTATGGCAATATCAATAATATATATATGTGGTTAATAATAACAACAACTTATTGCCAATAATATGTATGTACTATATATATATATATGTATAATAATAATATATATATGTAATATATATATATATATATATATATATATAACATAATAACATATAATAATAATATGCATATGTATAGCATAGCAACTATTATATATAATAATATATAATATATAATAATAATAATAATAATATATATATAATAATAATAATAATAATAATAATAATATAATAATAATACATAATAATAATAATAATAATAATAATAATAATAATAATAATAATAATAAATATCATAATAACATATATCTAACAACAATGTAATAGCATAACAATAACAACAACCAATAATAATAATAATAACCAATAATATTAATAATATATATATATATATATATATATATTTGTATATTTAAGTGATTTAACTTCAATAGAAATAAAAATTAAAATAAAACTATATATATTATGAAGTTTTTAATATATTTTAATTGAATGGGAGTCTCGATAGTCCCATTTGCCAGCTGCAGCGCCTAGGCCCTATTTTATGTATGTTTATAGCTAACCAAAGTAAAATTTAGTATAAAACAATTTTTTTTCATTTTGATTTATATAGAATGAATAAAACACAAAAAATACTGCTATATCGAACTTAAAAAAAGTTGGTTTACAAATTATATTTCTCGTGACGTCACGAATCTAAAAAAATCAAAAAATCAAAAATTGATTTTTTTCTAAAAAAATAAAAAAAAATCCCCAACCCTGATTATTATTATTATTATTATTATTATTATTATTATTATTATTATTATTATTATTATTATTATTATTATTATTATTATTATTATTATTATTATTATTATTATTATTATTATTATTATTATTATTATTATTATTATTATTATTATTATTATTATTATTATTATTATTATTATTATTATTATTATTATTATTATTATTATTATTACTCTTATGTGTGTATGTGTGTGTGTGTGTGTGTGTGTGTGTGTGTGTATTATTATTATTATTATTATTATTATTATTATTATTATTATTATTATTATTATTATAAGATCCTTCATGCGAGGGAAAAGATAGAAATCAGCTGGAGCCAAATCTGGGGAGTAAGGAGGTTGAGAAAGCACAGGTACGTGGCTGTTCGTCAGATATTCAGAGACCAGGAGTGAACGATGTGCCGGGCATTGTCATGGCTCAATACCCAATTTTTCGCTTCCCAAAGCTCAGGACGTTTGCGTCGGATTAGAATATCAATGTACATATGTTTGGTAATTGTATGACCATTATAGGTATGAACTCAAAGTGCACGAGACCTTTAATGTCAACAAAGACCTCCAGCATAACTTTTCCCTTTGGGCGATGTGCTCTAACTTTTTGTTTTCATGGTGAACTCGGAGATTTCCACTCAGAGGTCTGACGCTTCGTTTGAGGGTCGTACAGGTAACACCACGTCTCATCGCCAGTTATTACCCTATTCAACAATCCTCGATCCGCATCCACCATAGCAATGAGCTCTCCGCTTATGTAGGCCCGCTCTTCACACTGCTCCTGGGTGAGGAATCTTGGGACAAGGTGCGTATACACGCGGTGCATGTTCAAGTCTTGCTGGAGGATCGCGTGACAACTGCCATGAGAAATAGAAATCCCGAAATATTGGCATCATCATCAATAGTGTGCCACCGGCCAGTTCGGATTACCTCCCGCACTCTAGCAATGGTGCCCATCATTAAGCGCTGTTGATGGTCTGCCGACATGCTCATCATCTTCCAGCGACTCCCGCCCTTCTTTAAAGCGCGTATACCACTCGTAAACTCGGGTTCGCGATAATGATTCATCACCATACACCTCCTTTATCAAATTGAATGTTTCTGTAAACGTTTTCCGTAATTTGACACAGAATTTAATGTTTGCTCTCTGCTCAAAGTGGGCCATTCTTGATTAACACTCTTTCTGACAACACACAAAGACAGTGCCTCAAAGCAAACTGAATTGTAAACACGGACACATGCTCAGCACTGTCATACGCTGCTGATACACGTCCTTACATGTCTGCGCACACATTTCTCACAACACGCGCTTATTACATTGTAAGATA
>JABUQX010114983.1:17500-37280 GCA_015478945.1 Trachelipus rathkii
GTAAAGTAACTAACATTGAGCGCAGAACGTAACCTACTTACACTTTTTCTAACATATCACTGATATTTTTACATTAACATAGTAACATTTAACAAAAATTTATCACAACCTTGTGTAAATATCATAACTGATCAATGGATATATGCTAACGTAACAAGTTTTCACATTAATAAAGCAAACATAGCATCACATGAACTACGAATATAACGTACACTCACAAACCTAACAATCTTAAACATGAATAAACAGTTTACATTAACCAACTTCCATACTTAACAACAGTAAAGTAACTCACATTGCATGCGCAGAACGTAATCTACTTACACTTTTTTCTAACATATCCCTGATATTTTTACATTAACATAGAAACATTTAACCAAAATTTATGACAATCTTGTGTAATTATCAAACTGATCAATGAATATATGCTAACGTCACAAAGTTTTCATATTAATAAAGCAAACATAGAACATCAATTAAACTACGAATATAATGTACACTTCACAATCCTAAACACATCTTATACACGAATAAGCAGTCAACATAACAAAGTTCCATAACTTAACAACTGTAACGTAACTAACATTTGCATTACAATAACGTAAACTTATTCACGAACTTTTTCAAACAATATCTCTAACATACAATTTGATTTTTGCCGACCATAGTAAATTTTAACAAATATTTATCACAATTTTGTTGTAAATTATGCATATGACCAACGAAAATACGCTAGCGCAACAAAGATTTCACATCAATAAAGCTAACATATCATAACCTGGACTAAGAATATAATGTATAACATGCAAATCCAAACATACCTTATGCATGAATAAATCGCTAACATTTTACAAAGTTCCAATATTAACAACAGTAAAGTAACTACCGTTGCATACAAAAAACGTAACCTATTCAACACTTTTTCAAAACATATCTCTAACATATCATTATTTTTTGTATTAACACTGTAATATTTATCATCAACCGCTACCTAATATCAATACTGATCACGAATATATGCCAGACGTTAACAAAAGTTTTTGGCTTAACAAAGCTAACATATCATAGTCTTAACCAAGAATATAACATACAACGAAAAAGCTAACACAGCTTAAGCAAGAATAAACTGCTAATATTAACAAAGTTTCATACTTAACAACAGTAAAGTAACTAACAACGCATACAGAACGAACAGGTACGAAGCTGATGAGGTAAATATTCATTTTAACAAACCAGTATAGCGATGTGTTTTTTGTTTATTTTTGGTTTAAGATTTTCAATTTAAAAATCTTGTTTTTAAAAATATTTTTAATTTATTTTTAATTTTTTTCGTTAAAACTTTTTGTTTTTTAAAAAACTTTTATTTATTTTTAATTTCATTTCTTTAAAACTTTTTGTTTTTAAAAACTTTTGTTTATTTTTAATTTTATTTCTTTAAAACTTTTTGTTTTTTTAAAAAAACTTTAGTTTTAATCCTTATTTTCTTTTTACAAACTTTTTAGTTTTTCTAAAAATTTTACACTTTTCAAAGTTTATAACGTAAAAATTTGTGTTTTTACATACCCTAAAAACGGTAAATCACTGAAATCAGTAAGATCAAACACCAAACCACCCCTACCTCCCCCCAACCCTGATCTATTGGGGTATTGGTCAAATTGATATATTGATCTGTTGACTCCAGTCATATTTCGAGTATCATTTTGGATAAACATAGCATAAAAATATGTTCTTTTTAATACTACTACCCTCGAATATATGCTGACATAACAAAGTTTTTAAACCAGTTCAATAAGCTAACATATACATAAACCTGATGTAAGATTTATACAGTATAACATCAAACTAACATAACTTAAACACAATAAACAACTAACATTAACGAAGTTCAATACTTAACAACAAAAAGTAACTAGGTCAAACATATAGAACGTGCCTTTCAATCAGTCTTTTTTCTTTTTTTGTTTTAAAAAACTTTTACTTATTTTTAACTTTATTTCTTTAAACCTTTTTGTTTTTAAAAAACTTTTTTATTTATTTTTAATATTATTTCTTTAAAACTTTTTTTTTAAAGAAATACAATTAAAATAACTACAAGTTTTTAAAACAAAAAAACTTTTAGTTTTTCAATCTTATTCTTTTAAAACTTTTTTGTTTTTACTAAAATTTTACACTTTTCCAAGTTTATAACGTAAAAAATTTACAATTTTTTACATAAACTAAAACAGTAAAAACATTAAATAACAAAGTTTTCACATCAATAAAGTAAACATAGCATCAACTGATGTAAGAAAATAATGTATAACATCAAACCTAACAAAATAGCATACTTGCCCACCAGGAAAGTAACTTGACGTTGCTTTACAGAAACGCGTAACCATATTCACACATATCTCTAACATTCACTGTTATTTTACATTAACATAGTAACATTTAACAAAAATTTATCATAACAATGTCTAATTATCATACAGACGTAACAAAGTTTTCCTATCAATAAAGCTAACATATCATATCTGAACTAGGAATATAACGCACAATGTCAAAACCTAACATACCTTATGAATGCGAATAAATGGCTAACAATTAACAAAGTTCCTTACTTAACAACACTAAAGTAACTAACAATGCATGCAGAACGAACATGTACGAAGCTGATGGGGTTTTCCTGTTTTACTAGAGTTATCAGAACAAATCGAGAAATTGTTCAAACTCCGCCCACTTTTCGAAACATTACCCAATACCTATGATTCTTGTTTTGTTCGTTTTCCCCAAACAATTACGCCCAATGCTTTGATTCTTGTTTTGGTCACAGATATTGATGGTCTTCAGACAAATCCCTTTTGTTTCTTTGTTTGACACATAGGTGTCAACATAACAAATTATTAAAAAACATTTTTATGTTTTTGCTAATGTCTTTATGTTTTATAACAACTCTTTAAAAACTTTTATTTTTTAATTTATTATTCTTAAAACTTTTGTTTTGTGTTTTTTATAAAAAAAAACATTTTAATTTTATTTCGTTAAAAACTTTTTTGTTTTTACTAAAAATTATTCTTTTTATTTTATAACGTAAAAATTTGTGTTTTAGCATACCCAAAAGCAGCTAAATCAGTAAATCAACCCTCACCTACTCTCCTGCCGCTCCCAATGATCTATCGATCCTTTTTGAAACTATTGATTCAAGTCACATTTCGTGTATCATTTTGGATAAACATAACATAACTTTATCACTGATCAAGGGCGAATCTATGCTACATACAAAGTTTTCACATTAATTAAACTAACATACATCATCCGGTCTAAGAATTAATGTACAACAACAACCTAACACATCTCAAACCTCAATAAGCGGTTAAAATTAACAAAGTTTCACACTTTAACAAACAGTAAACGTAAACTAACATAGCGCTCAAAAACCGTAACCTATTCACACATTTGTCAAGCATATACTCTAACATAGCAATGTTAATTTTAGATAACATGGTATATTTAACAAATATATCATAAACCTTGTCTATTATCAATACCGTTCACGATTTAGGCTTAACGTAAACATAGTTTTTCACATCAATAAAGCTTACATATGATCATCTGAACTAAAGAATATAATCCACATCGACAAACCTAACACACTTAAACAGAAATAAACTGTTAACGTTAACAAAGTTTCACACTTAACAACAGTAAAGTGCTAACATAACATACAAAAACGTAACCTATTCACACTTTCTCAAGCATATCTCTTAGCATAAAAATGTTAATGTTTAATTAACACATGGTGATATTTCAACAACATATTTTAATCATAACATTAGCTAATTATCATACTGATCATAAATAATACGCTAAACATAAAGTTTTCCCCATCAAATAAAGCTATACATTACATAACCCCGAAACTAAGAAAAAATAAATGTCAACGAACCAACCTTAACACAACTTACCCTATGAATAACTGTCAACATTACAAAAGTTCCATCACTTAACAACACCAGCCTCGTAAAGATATCAACAACAGCGTAAGAGATGCGTGACCGATGTCATCGTACCAGTCAGCCGGCGAAAAATGTTCTACTGAATGAAAATAGTGTAAAACCAATCCTTAAAGGTAATGGGATTCTTTCTTTCAACCAATCAAAAGGCGTAAACAAGGATATAACACACGAACGAACCATAACGGTTCAAAAGTCTATTCAACATGCCATATACAACTTTGTTTAAACATGAAATCAGATCATATATTTGTATTTTCATATCTATGACTTACGAGCAATTCGTTTCAATCACATATATATTTGTATTTCCTGTTTCACTAGAGTTATATCAGATACAATTCGAGAATTTGCTCAAACATACCACTTCCCTTTTTCCGAAACATTACGCACACCTATTGATTCTTTTTTGTTTAACACACGTTTCCACTTAAAAAACAGTAGAGTAACTACATAACCTAGCAAAATCGTAACCTACTCATACTTTCTCAAAGCATACCTCTAACATAATGTTAAAATTTAACATTAACATGGTAATATTAAACAAAAATGTTATGCATAACATTGGCTAATTTCATACTTAATCAACAATTATACGCTAACGTAATAAAGTTTTTCACATCACATAAAGCTAACATAGCAATAACCCGAGCTAAGAAAATGTGTACAACGCAAAACCTAACACAGCTTTTACGCACTAATAAACTGTAACATTAACAAAAGGCCGCCGCACTTAACAACATTAAAGTAACTAACAATGCATACACTACCTTCGCTCCTATCGGTAAATCTAACCACAACCTTATATCTCTTAACTTTAATACTTTCTCTCCCAACAGCTCCATCCTGCCCTAAACGTTTTTCTGGCACTTTAATCGGGCTGATTGGGGGGGCCTTGCTGTCGTTTCTACGCTAACTATAATTGGAATGACTGCTTTTGAACTCTGATGACGCTTCCGGCTTCTGCCATTAAAGGTGGAGGCTGTAATGCGTTTGATGGGATGAGCAGGTTCATTTCCTTCTTCGACTAAATCCTTTCTCTCTCATAATCCATGGTTCGATCGTGCTTGTTCTCTGGCCATTCAGGCTAGAGACAGTGCTTATCGGGGGTGGAAAAATTCTCGTTCTCTCCTATCACTCTCACTAATTTTCATTCAGCTAGAAATCGTTGCAGGGATACTCTTCGACGAGCAAAGCGGGCTTTCATCAAACGAAAGTGCGCTAACCTCCTTGGTTCTCCTACTGACAAATCTTTCTGGCCTTTTGCCAAAAACATCTCTAACAACTTCTGTAAATCTGCCTTTCCTCCTCTTATTCGATCTGATGGCTCCTGTTTGCTAACTCTCGCAACTGAAAAAGGCAATCTCTTCGGCTCCTATTTTCCTCTAACATTCAACCTGGACGATTTGGCATTCCCTCCTCCTCCACCTTCTCCTCTCAGGTGTCCTATGTCTTTGCCTGTGATTACATTTGATCGGTGCATGGGCTCCTGAGATCTATGAACGTTAGGAAGGCGGGTGGCCCGGATGGCATTCCTCCCCGAGTTTTGAGGGAGTGTGCTTCCGTGCTGACCCCACCCCTCGTTCAACTATATTCTCTATGTCTCAATACTAACACTTTCCCTCAGTGTTGGAAGCACGCACATGTCCAACCTATTCCGAAAAAAGGAAGCCGCTCTGATCCTTCTAACTATCGCCCTATAGCTCACTATCACCTGTATTCTATCTAAGATCTTTTGAAACCCTTCTCAATTCTTAGACCATCTGGAGTCTCATTCACTTATTTCCCGATCGCCAGTACGGTTTTCGGCGTTCGAGGTCATACTGGTGATATACTTTCCTATTTAACCGATTTATGGTTTCCGCCCTCAGGAACTACGGGAGACTTGCGGTGGTGCGCTTGACATATCAAAAGCATTTGTACCGGGTATGGGCACGCGTCACTGCTTCCAAGCTCCCTCCTTTGGTTTCCCTCTACTCTTGCTGGCTCATGTCTAGTTTACTTTCAAATAGCTCCATTTCACTGCTGTTGATGGAGGAACTTCTTCTTCCTTCTCGTGTAGTAGTGGTGTTCCTCAGGATTCTGTCTTATCTCCCTACTTTATTCTTACTTTTAATTAATGATCTTCTCACCTGACTCTAACTCTATTCCCTCATATGCCGATGACTCGAGCCTTCATTCTTCAACTCATTTCAATCTGCTCCCTCTTTTACTTCTAGATTGCCTCTCGTCTTAATCTTTCGATTTTATATCTCGCTGATTTGGATAGAATTCCGAGTAGGGTAACCTCAGCGCTGGTGAACTTCAACTCTTTTAGAAACTCAGCTTCCGTGGATCTCCTTCTCTAAAACACTTCTAAACTTTCCTATCTCTTTCGACGGTTTCACGTCTTCTCCTGTTTGAAATATAAACATCGCTTGGCCTAACATAAAACAATAATATATAAATATGTTTGGTAACCTCACATCACAACGGTTCGTGCTAAGGGCGGCCTCAAAGAAACTGGGAGTTTCTGTTTTAGAGACTGCGAGATTTTTTTCCTCTTCTCAGTTTACTCCAGCTATACAAGGGTCTCAGCCGCCCTTGTATGAAGTACTGTTCTCATATCTGGGGGGCTCTGGTTTCACCCGGCTTTTGGAACAGGGTCGAGTCAAAAGCGCCAAAAGGCTTATAACTGTTCTGTACTTTCCAGTTCACTTGATCCTCTATCTTTGCGGCGTGATGTTGTGCTTTATCTCTTTTCCTATAGTACGCAGCGGCAGGGGTTCGAGGGAACTTACCACTCTCGTACCAACCACCCTTTACGAACGCCGCTCGTAGCACAAGGGTGCTTGTGGTCTGCGCACCAGAGTTTTTGTGTGATGTAGGGTAAACTCCAGGCTAGTTTCGTTGCGGGTGCTTCCTTCTTTCCTGCCACATCTGTTCTGTGAAATTCTCTTCCATCTCTGTGTTTCCTGCTGAAATTAATCTCCCTCACTTTAAACGCCTGCGTCTGTGCTTACATCTGCGGTAATTTACGCTAGTAGATAAAATTTTTAGGCGGGTGCAACACAAACCTCTCCCCTGACTAGGGCTCTGCCCGTGAGTGGTGGGGACAACTGTAAAAAAAAAAAAAAATACAAAATGTAACGCTAATTCATACTTTTTTCCAAGCACATCTCTAACATATTAACGTAATTTTACATTTAACAACGTAATATTTAACAAAAATTTATCCATCCTTAAATAATTATCATACAAACAAAGAATAAACGTAATAGTAACACTTATTCCATAAAACATAGTAAAATTTAACAAAAAATTATCATAACCTTAACTAAATATATAAATCCCACGAATAATTGCAAACATAACACAGTTTTATCCAAACATAACAAAATACAACAAGTTTTAACCAACATAACATAAAAACAAGTTTCTTTGAATAAAATATCATAATAAAGTGTAATAGTTTACTAAGTTCCATACTTAACAGCAGTAAGTAACTAACATTCGCATACAGAACGTAACATATTCACGCTTTTTCAAACGTATCTGTAACATATCTTGATATTTTTACGTTAACATAGTAATATTTAACAAACATTTATCATACCCTTACCTAATTATCATACATACCTACGAATATATGCTAACATAACAATGTTTTCACATTAATAAAGCTACATAGCATCAGTATGAACTAAGAACATAATGTTATAATGACAAACTTAACCAACTTAACGCCTATAAACAGTACATTAACAAAAAAATTCATCACTTAACAGTAGTAAAGTAACTAACAATAGCTTACAAAAACGTAACCTATTCATGCTTTTTCCAAGCATATCCTAACATATTAACGTTTAATTTTACATTAACACAGTAATATTTAACAAAATTTAATAATAAACGTTGTCCTAATTATCATACAGCCAACGAATAACTGTAAAACATAACAAAGCTTTTATCCAAAAATAACATAAAAATAAGTTCTTTGATAAAATATCATAGTAATTGTAAATAGTTTACTGGATTTTTAAAGCGTAAATCAGAAATCAGTAAATCAAACCATCAACCCCTCCCCGCCCCTCCACAATGAACCTTTGAATCTATTGATACTATGATTCATGTCAATATGTCCGAGTTATCATTTCGACTAAAATAACACAAAACTAAGTATTTTTATATAACTAACCCATTGAATATAATGCTAACGTAACTAAAGTTTTTACATAATAAAGCTAACATAACCTGAGCTAGGAATATAATGTACAACGACAAACCTAACACACCATACGTACGAATAACTACTAACATTAACAAACTTCCGCACTTAACAGCAGTAAAGTAACTAACATAGCGCTCGAAAACGTAACCTATTCATACTTTTTCAAACATATCTCTAACATATCATCACTATTTTCGTATTAACACTGTATATGTAACAAAATTTAACTAAAATAACCCAGTCTAATCATCATACTACCAAGCAAATATATTGCCAACGTAACAAATTTTTTTACATCACTTCGAATATTTAACAAAATTCATCATAACACATCGTCTAAATATCATAATCCCAACGAATAATTGGCAAACATAACAAAAGTTTTAACCAAACATAACAGATGGGTAAACATAAAGTTCTTTATATACTAACCTACGAATAAATGCTTAACCAACAACGTTTTAGCATCAATAAAGCTACCATATCATATCCGCTAACTAAGAATATAATGTACAACTGCAAACCTAACATAACTCGCGTATGAATAATCAGCTAACATCCTGAATTCCCTACTTATCAAAGGTAAAGAAGCTAACAGGTCATACAATATTCGATATGTTCCCACTTTCACGCATATCAGCAACAAGTAAAGCCGTAGCATCTAACAAACCCTTAACAAAGTGAACAATCTACCAAAGATACCACATCTTTTGAACTACTGAATTGACACTATCTTCGTTAAAGTGTCATTTGTTTCGAGTATAACATCATTTGACCTATGAATAAACGTAGACATTATCAAATTTCTAGGTCTAACCTAACATTACTCAACAAAAACTTAACCTAGGCTCCGTTTCTAACACAACATCGTCAGTTAACAAACAGTAAATATCTTACAAAACTCAGCGCAATTTCTCTAAAAATCAGTGTTATTTTTACCATTGTCATAATTAATATTTAAACATAAACGTAACCTAACTTACGAATAAACAGTTTTCATTAACCAAGAGTATCCTAAAGCAACACATAACATTCCGAGAGAAACCCCAGGGGGATGCGCCCTTGAAAGGGTGTGAATCCTGAGAGGGGGGATCACCCCGAAGGGGTGTAAGCGGGCATTACCCCTCCGAAGGAGGGGTAAGGCCTCAGCCCGAAGGGATGGTTTGATTTACTGATTTACTGATTTACTGCTTTAAAATCAGTAAACTATTACAATTTACTAAGATATTTTATTCTTAATTTCAAAGACTTATTTTTTTATGTTTATTTTTATTTATTTTTTGTTATGTTTACCGTTATTCGTTGGTCTGTATGATAATTAGACAAGGTTATTATAAATTTTTGTTAAATATTACTGTGTTAATGTAAAATTAACGTTAATACTGTAGAGATATGCTTGGAAAATAGCATGAATAGGTTACGTTTTGTAATGCATGTTGGTTACTTTACTACTGTTAAGTGTGGAATTTTGTTAATGTTAACTGTTTATTAGTGCGTAAGTTGTGTTAAGTTTGGTCATTGTACATTATTTTCTAGTTCGTATGTTTGCTAGTTTAGCTTTATTATGTAAAACATTGTATGTTAGATATATTCGTAGGTAATGTATGAATAAATAGGTACGGTTATGAATAAATGTTTGTTTTTAAATAATTACTATGTTAAGGTAAAAATACCTATGATATGTTGCAGATACGTTTGAAAAAGCGTGAATATGTTTACGTTCTGTATTCAATGTTAGTTACTTTACTGCTGTTAACAGCTTTAAAATCAGTAAAACTATTACACTTTATTATGATATTTTATTCAAAGAAACTTAGTTTTTATGTTATGTATGGTTAAAACTTTGTAATTTTATGTTATGTTTTGGATAAAACTTTGTTATGTTTGCAATTATTCGTGGGGATTATGGAGCAGTCGTCCTGGTGAAGAAGAGGTTTTTGTTAAATAGTCAATTATATGTTTAATGGTAAAAGAAGTGTTACGATAACGTATATTCTTTGTTCTGTATGATAATTAGATAAAGGATGTGATAGAATTTTTCTTGTTAAATATTACTGTGTCAATGTAAAATTAACGTTAATCATGTTAGAGATGTGCTTGAAAAAAGTATGAATAGGTTACATTTTGTATGCATTGTTAGTTACTTTACCGATGTCAAGTGCGTTGCTTTTGCTTCATGTATAACAGTTTATTAGTTGCGTAAAGCTGTGGGTTAGGTTTTGCGTTTGTACACTATTTTCTTAGCTCGGGTATGCTATCTTAGCCTTATTGATGTGAAACTTATTACGTTAGCATTATATATTTTTGATTAGTATGATTAATTAGGCCAATGTTATGATAAACATTTTGTTAAATATTACCATGTTAATGTAGAATTATTAACATTATGTTAGAGGTATGCTTGAGAAAGTATGAGTAGGTTACGAAATTTTTGTATGTTATGTTAGTTACTCTATTGTTGTTAAGTGTGAAACGTTGTTAACAAAACAAGAATCAATGGTGTTGCGTAATGTTTCGAAAAGTGGGAGGAGTTTGAGCAAATTCTCGAATTGTATCTGATAACTCTAGTGAAACAGGAAATACAAATATATATATGTGAAACGAATTGCTCGTAAGTCATAGATATGAAAATACAAATATATGATCTGATTTCATGTTTAAACAAAGTTCGTATATGGGCATGCTGAATAGATCTTTTGAAACGTTATGGGTTGCGTTTCGTGTGTTTATTATCCTGTTTTTACGCTCTTTTATGAATTGGTTTGAAAAGAAGAATCCCATTACCTTTAAGGCATTGTTTTTATACACTATTTTCTTCTAAGTAGGAACATTTTTTCGCTGTGGGCTGGTACGAATGACAATGTCGTCAAACGCATCTCTACGCTTGTTGTTGATATCTTAACGAGGACTGGTTGTTAAAGTGTGGAACTTTGTTAAATGGTTGACAGTTTATTCAATAGTAAGTTGTGTTCAGGTTTTGTCGTTTGTACCAAATTATTTTCCTTAGTTCGGGTTATGCTATGTTAGTTTATTGATGGGAAAACTTTATGTTAGGCGTATATCATTGATCAAGTATGAATATTAGCTTAATGTTAGTGATAAAATATTTGTTAAATATCACCATGTTAATGCAAAATTAACATTGTTATGATAGAGATATGCTTGGACGAAAGTGTGAATAGGTTAGCGTTTTGTGTTATGTTGTTAGCCTACTTTTACTGTTGTTAAGTGTGAAAACTTTGTTTAACGTTAACAGTTTATTCATGTTTAAGGTGTTGGTTAGGTTTGTCGGTGGTGGATTATATTCTTAGTTCAGATGATCATATGTAAGCTTTATTAATGTGAAAACCATGTTACGTTAGCCTATATTCGTTGATCGGTATGATAATTAGACAAGGTCATGATATATTTTTGTTAAATATTACCATGTTAATCTAAAATTAACAATTGCTATGTTAGAGATATGCTTGACACAAAGTGTGAATAGATTAACGTTTTTTGAAGCGCTATGTTAGTTCCTTTACTGTGTTAAGTGTGGAACTTTGTTAATTTTATCCGCTTATTGTGGTTTGAGATGTGTTAGGTTTTGTTTGTTGTACATGTATATTCTAGACCGGATGATGTTAATGTTTTAGTTTTATTTAATGTTGAAAACTTTGTTATGTAGCATATATTCACTGATCAGTGTATAAAGAACTTGTTTTATGTTATGTTTATCCAAAATGATACACGAAATGTGACTTGAATCAATAGTTCGATAGATCGCTAGATCATGGGAGGGTAGGAGAGTAGGGTGGATGGGTTGATTTACTGATTTACTGCTTTTGGGTATGTAAAAACACAAATTTTTTACGTTATAAAAATAAAAAGAATAAAATTTTTAGTAAAAACAAAAAGTTTTAACGAAATAAAATTAAAAATTGTTTTTTTTTATAAAAAACAAAAACAAAAAGTTTTAAAGAAATAAAATTAAAAATAAAAGTTTTTAGAGTTGTTATAAAACATAAAGACATAAGCAAAAACATAAAAATGTTTTTAATAAATTTGTTATGTTGACCCTGTGTCAAACAAGAATCAAATGTATAGCTTAATGTTTCGAAAACGAACCAAACAAGAATCATAGGTATTGCGTAATGTTTGGAAAACGAACCAAACAAGAATCATAGGTATTGCGTAATGTTTCGAAAAGTGGGCGGAGTTTGAACAATTTCTCGACTTGTATTTGATAACTCTAGTGAAACAGGAACCCCATCAGCTTCGTACATGTTCGTTCTGCATGCATTGTTAGTTACTTTAGTGTTGTTAAGTATGGAACTTTGTTAATGTTAGCCATTTATTCGATCATAAGGTATGTTAGGTTTTGTCATGTGCGTTATTATTCCTAGTTTCAGATATGATATGTTAGCTTTATTGATGGGAAAAACTTTGTTACGTCAGCATATATTTATTGGCGAGTATGTTATGATAAATTTTTGTTAAATGTTACTATGTTAATGTAAAATAACAGTGATATGTTAGAGATATGTGTGAATATGGTACGGTCTGTAAGCAACGTCAGTTACTTTCCTGTTGCCAAGTATGGTATTTTGTTAGGTTTGATGTTATACATTATATATTCTTGCATCAGGTTATGTTATGTTAGCTTTATTGATGTGAAAACTTTGTTATTTACTGTTTTACTGTTTTAGTTTATGTAAAAATGTAAATTTTTTACGTTATAAACTTGAAAAGTGTAAAATTTTTAGTAAAAACAAAAAAGTTTTAAAGAAATAAGATTAAAAACTAAAAGTTTTTTTAAAAAACAAAAAGTTTTAAAGAAATAAAATTAAAAATAGCTAAAAGTTTTTTAAAACAAAAAGTTTTAAAGAAATAAAGTTAAAAATAAATAAAAGTTTTTAAAACAAAAAGAAAAAAAGATGTGAAAGGCAACGTTCTATATGTTTTGCTAGTTACTTTACTGTGTTAAGTATTGAACTTTTGTTAATGTAGTTGTTTATTCGTGTTTAAGGTATGTTAGTTTTTTCGGTGTGTGTTATATTCTTGCATCAGGGTATGTTATGTTAGCTTTATTGATGTGAAAACTTTGTTATGTCAGCATATATTCGAGGGTTAGTATAAAAAGAACATATTTTTATGCTATGTTTATCCAAAGTGATACTCGAAATATGACTGGAGTCAACAGATCAATAGATCAATTGATCAATACCCCAATAGATCAGGGTTGGGACGGGTAGGGGGGTGGTAGGGGTGGTTTGATTTACTGATTCAGTGATTTACCGTTTTTAGGGTATGTAAAAACACAAATTTTTTACGTTATAAACTTGAAAAGTTGTAAAATTTTTTAGTAAAAACAAAAAAGTTTTAAGGAAAATAAGATTAAAAACTAAAAGGCTTTTTTAAAAGAAAGAGATTTCAAGAAATTAGATTATGGTAAACAAAAAGTTTTAAAACAAAGGTTTTAAAGAAATGAAATTAAAATAAATAAAAGTTTTTTAAAAAACAAAAAAGTTTTAAACGAAAAAATTAAAATAATAAAAGTTTTTTTTTAAACAAAGGTTTTAAAGAAATGAAACATTAAAAAATAAAAATAAACAAACACATCGCTATAATGATTTGTTAAATGAATATTTACCTCATCAGCTCGTACTTGTTCGTTCTGTTATGCGTTTGTAGTTACTTTAGCTGTTTGTTAAGTATGAAACTTTTGTTAAATAATTGCAGTATTATTCTGCTTAAGGCTGTGTTAGTTTTTCGTTATGTTTTATCTTGGTTAAGACTATGATATGTTAGCTTTGTTAAGCCAAAAATTTGTTACGTTGCGCATAATATTCGTTGATCAGTAATGATACTTAGGTACGGTGATGATAAATATTAAAGTGTATAATAACCGAAAATAGTAATGAATATGTTAGAGATATGTTTGAAAACGTATGCCATAGGTTAACGTTTTTGTTCTGCAACGGTAGTCTACTTTTACTGTTGTTAGTTATTGGAACTTTGTAATGTTAGCGATTTATTCATGCATAAGGTATGTTAGGTTTATGTTATACATTATATTGTTACATCAGGTTATGGATATGTAGCTTTATTGATGTGAAATTTTGTTGCGCTAGCGTAATTTTTTGGTCAGTATGATAATTACACAAAATTGTGATAAATTTTTGTTAAATTTTACTATGTTTAATGTAAAAATAAGTGATATGTTAGAGATATGTTTTGAAAAAAGTGTGAATAAGTTACGTATTGTATGCAAATGTTAGTTACGTTACAGTTGTTAAGTAGGAACTTTGTTAATGTTGACTGCTTATTCGTGTATAAGATGTGTTAGGATTGTGAGTGTTACATTATATTCTGTAGTTAATATGATCCTATGTTTGCTTTAAATATATGAAACTTTGTTACTTTAGTAATATATCATTGACAGTACAATGATATTACACAAGATTGTGAATAATTTTTTTTAATGTTACTATGTTAATGTAAAAATTAACATTGGATATGTTAGAAAAAGTGTAAGTAGATTACGTTCAGCGCTGCTCATGTTAGTTTACTTTACTGTTGTTAAGTATGGAAGTTTGCTTTAATGTAAACTGTTTTATTTCATAGTTTAGATGTGTTTAGGTTTGGTGAGGTAGTTTATAATTCGTAGTTCAGCGTGATGCTATGTTTGCTTTTATTGATGTGAAAATTTGTTACGTTAGCATATATCCATTGATCAGTATGATATTTAGACAAGGTTATGATAAAATTTTGTTAAATATTACTATCATGGTAATGTAAAAATATCAGTGATATGTTAGAAAAAGTGTAAGTAGGTTACGTTCTGCGCTGTCAATGTTAGTTTACTTTACTGTTTGTTAAGTATGGAACTTTTGTTAATTGCTTAGCTGTTTAATTCGTGGTTTATGATTGTGTTAGATTTGTGCGTGACGTTATATTCGTATTCAGATGATGCTATGTTTTGCCTTTAATTGATGTGAAAACTTTGTTCACGTTAGCATATATTCATCGGTCAGTATAATAATCAGACAAAGTTATGATAAAATTTTGTTAAAAAATATTACTATGTTAATGTAGAAAATATCCAAGGAATTAGGTGGGGAAGGGGGCGGGTGGGTGGTTTGATTTTACTGGATTTACAGGTTTAGGGTGTGTAAAAACACAAATTTCTTAAGTTATATATATGAAAAGCGTAAAATTTTAGTAGAAACAAATTGTTTAAAGCATTTAAAACAAAATAAATGAACGTTTTGTTGTTATGTATACAAAATATGACCATGAATCAATATATCATAGATGGGAGGGCGTTGAGGGTTGGGGAGGGCTGAGGAGGAATGGGGATCTGGAGCTCAAGAGTCCAGAGGTTCAGGCGGCTCAGGAGGCTCTAGAGGCTATTTGAAATATATAAAAAACGTAAATTTTTTAAGTTATAAACTTAAAAAGAATAAAATATGTTTATTTTTTTTTTTTTTTTTTTTTTAAATTTTTTAAATTTTTTAAATTTTTAAAAAAAATTTTTAAATTTTTTTTTAAATTTTTTTTTTTTTTAATTTTTTTAATTTTTTTTAATTTTTATTTTTTTTTTTTTTTTTTTCTGTATCGAGGATATACCATAAGAAAGATGTATACCAAGTTTTTCGTCGTTCTATGCCAGTATTTCAGGTTTGGGGTCCCGGAGACCCCTTTGGGGTGTGTGCGGCTATTTAACCCATATATGATGTGAGTACCTATATAATGGGTTATATACCGAGTTTCATCGTTCTATGTCAATATTTCAGGTTTGGGGGCCGTCCCAAATTTGGTCCGGTCATGGTCATTTTAACTCCCGGGGGCTTCTAAGGATTACATCCTCAGAAGGTTGTATACCGAGTTTCATCAGTCTACGCGTCAATATTTCAGATTTGGGGGCCGGTCCCTGCAAATTTGGTCCATCGTCATTTTACCTCGGATACATCTAAGATACAACCTAAAAAGGCTGTATATCAAGTTTCGTTGTTCTATGTCAATATTTCAGATTTTGGGGTCAGTACCCCATCTGGGGCACCCACAGTCATTTTACTCCCGGCTACATCTAAGATACATCCTCAGAAGGTTGTATACCGAGTTTCATCACTCTACGAAAATATTTCAGATTTGGGGGCTTGGTCCCCTAATTTGTCAAATCGGTCATTTTACCCCGGGTACATCTAAGATACAACCTAAAAGGCTGTATATCAAGTTTCAGCTTTCTACATCAATATTTCAGGTTTGGGGGCTGGTCCCCCAAATTTGGGCTAATCGGTCATTTTACCCCGGATACACCTAAGAGACAGCCTAAAAAGGCTGTATATCAAGTTTCAGCTTTCTACATCAATATTTCAGGTTTGGGGGCCTGTCCCACAAATGGATCTCTAGACACGCCTATACGGTCATATACCATCATATTCGAACTCGAAACGCCCTGCAGATACCCATATAAGACTCACCAACATTTTTGTTATACGAATGTTTATTAACTTGGCTCCGCACCGGCTCCAGCACCGGTGCCGGAGCCAACTCCTCAGAATCCAATACTAACTCTTTCTAGAAGTTCAACTCTGAATCCTCTCACCAAATTACGAACACTTCGATTTTTTAATGGGGGTGGGGTCTCCCTTCGGGGGACCCAGTGGTACGTAACTTCGTATACAACAAGGTTACCACATCATCTAACCCCCTTCCAAATTTTAACCAGATACGATAACTCTAACCCTTGTAAATATATATTGGAGCCATAGACTGAGCCGGAGCCGGAGCCTAAAAAATCATTTCTAATAATAATAATAATAATAATAATAATAATAATAATAATAATAATAATAATAATAATAATAATAATAATAATAATAATAATAATAATAATAATAATAATAATAATAATAATAATAATAATAATAATACAGACAGATCAACACTAACCGATGGCTGAAGCGGGGTCGGAGCAGTGCGGTGCGGTGCGGTGCAGTGCGGTGCGGGGCTAAGCGGGACAGGAGTCGGAGTCGGAGTCGGAGTCGGAGTAGGAGTTGGAGTCGGCTCAAAAATTGAATCCTTCTACGAAGGATTCAATTTTTTTGACGTAATAATAATAATAATAATAATAATAATAATAATAATAATAATAATAATAATAATAATAATAATAATAATAATAATAATGTGTATTTGTATGTGTATGCGCAGCGCACGCGCAAGCGCGCGTAATAAAAAATAATTACGAAATAACATGACATTTCAATTATCTTATCTCAAAAACATGGGTTCTTATCAGCTACGCTGATAAGAACACGCTACGCCCTCATTCCAAAAGTGGTCTCTGAGACAATCTACTCATATATATATATATATATATATATATGTCTTTATATATTTATATATATAATATATATATATATATATATATATATATATATATATATATATATATATATATATATATATATATATATATATATATATATATATCATATATATACATACTTCTTCCTTCTTCTTTCTTCTTTCTTCTTCTTCTTCTTCTTTCTTTTTCTTCTTCTTCTTCTTCTCTTCTTCTTCTATGCTTCTTCTTCTTCTTCTTCTTCTTCTTCCTTCTTTTATTATTATTATTATTATTATTATTATTATTATTATTATTATTATTTAATATTATTATTATTATAATTATTTATTATATATTTATTAATTATTATTATTTATTATTATGTTATTATTATTATTATTAATGATTTAATTATTATTATGATTATTATTAATAATATTATTGTTATTATTATTAAATAATCTAATTATTATTAATTATTATTAATATTCATTAATTATATTACTATTGAAGTTATTGATGTTCTCTATTTTAATTTACTCCACATATTCCCAAAAAATTTGTTTAAAAAAAATATTTTTGACATTTAAGTATCTGTTAGAAGAACGTATTTTTGAAAATTTACAAATGTAAATTTAAAAAAAAAAAAAAAATTTATATATTTATAAATTTTAAATATAAATATTAAATATTATATAATTATATTACTATTATATTATTATATATATATATATATTATATATATATATATATATATATATATATATACTATATATATATATTATAATATATATATAATTATAATCTATTAAAATATATATATATATATATATATTATATATATATAATATTTATACTATATATAATATATATATATATATAATATATATATATATATATATATATATATATATAATATATAATATATATATATATATTTATTACCTGATATATATATATACGTATGTTATATATATATATATATATATATATATATATATATATATATTATATTATATAAATATATATATAATTATATTTATATATATATATATATATATATATATATATATATATAATATATATATATATATATTATAATATATATATCTATATATATTATATATATATATATATATATATATATATATATATTATATATATAATATATATATCTATAATTATATATATAGTGTGTATGTAATATATATATATATATATATATATATATATAAGTATATATATTATATATAATATATATATTATATATATAATATATATATAATATATTATAGTATATTATATATTATATATATATATATATATATATATATATATATATATATATTATTATTTCATATATATAATATATATATATACATTAATATATATATAATATATATATATATATATATATATTATATATTATTATATATATATATATATTTATTACTATATAATATATATATATATATATATACCGTATGTATATATAGTATATACTTATATATATATATAATATATAATATTATATATATTATTATTATATATATATATATTATATATATATATATATATATATATATATTATATATATTATTATATATATATATATAAGATATATATATTATATATATTATATATAATATATACTATATATATTATATTTATCTATATATATAATATATATATATATATATATATATATATATATATATATATTATATATATATATATGAACTACCGTTCCTTTTTAAGTTTCTTGTTCTTGTTCGTGAAGGCCTAATATAGATATTGGAGAATGAACTTTTAAATTGGTAAGAAATCTAAACGATGGGTTTATTCAATAAGGTAAGCAACAAGGATTGGTTTGGATTGAGGTAAATCTCTCTCTCTCTCTCATCTCTGCAGACTCTCATCTTCTCTCTCTCAGCTGCCGTCTCTCATTCTCTTCTCTCTCATCTCTCTCCGATCTTCCTCTCTCTCTCTCTCTCTTCTCTCTCATCATCTCTCGTCATCCTTCTTCTCTCTCACATCTCTCGCTCTCCTATCATTCTCGCCTCTCTCGATATCTCGGTCTCATCTTCTCATTCTCATCTCTTCCCTCCTCTTCTCTCTCTTCTCTCTCTCTCTCTCCTCTCTCTTCTCTCTTCTCTCTTCTCTCATCTCCCCTCTCTCTCTCCTCCTCTCTCTCTCTATCTCCTCTCTCTCTTCGTCCTCATCGATCCCTCTCTCTCTCTCTTA
>JABUQX010114984.1:0-22926 GCA_015478945.1 Trachelipus rathkii
CGAGAGATCTTCCCTCTTGTTGATGAGGATCTTCATTAGGTTATGAGATTAAGTCGTAGATCAGGCTCTAATTTATTTAAAAAATAATCTTTCAAATTAGCTGATTCTGGCTATAAAAATTTCCAAACTCATTTTTTTTGAATTTTGGAATGCCTTAATCTGGCATTGATTTGTAAAGTATTTCCCTCAACTAGAAATTGATTAAATGTAAATGAGTTGGATCTGCTTTTAAGTTAAGAGATGGTTCTATTGTTCCATTTGGAAATATTACTGTGTGTATAGAACAATCAAAGAAACAAGTTCTTAAACGTCATTCTCAGTTGTTCAAAATCATAATCATTAATCATATTCAAAATCAAAAATCTAAATCAAAATCAAAATTGCAGTCCAACTTAATTTTTTTTAAAGAAGGGAAGAAATTAAAAAATCTTGGGTAAATCATTGTAGCCACATATCCTAAGTAATTCAGAGGTAGAGCAAGGGATTAGAAAAACATGTTCAAATTAGAGTCCTTAGGTATTGAAGGTATATGCATAACAATAAATCTGAAGAATGAATTTGAAATAGCTTGAAACAATTCAAAGGGTAGTATAGAGTTTTCAAGACGGAACATATCATCTAGAATCTTCCATGGATTTGAAGATAAACTTCCTTTTTGCCATCAAACTATAAACATTGCTCTACGCATACTTAATAGAGTTCCATGGGAAATTTAGAAAGAAAGAATTTTGCCAAAAGCCTATGATGTTGTCTTTCAGCAACAGTTAGCTGATGGTATTATTGAAGAGTTCAAAGTATCTTCCTCTGAGTATAAAAATTATATTTGGGTTCCTCACAGACCTGTTATCAAAACTGATGAACAAGTATCAACAAAAGTCAGGCCTGTGTTAACTGTTCTCTTAAAACTAATCTCTTTACCATCTCTAAATGAGGAAGTCTATACTGGACCAGATCTTATGTCTTTATTAGGACATTTATTCCGGTTCAGGTCAAATCAGTTTGTTATGCTAGCGGATATAAAGCAAGCCCTTCCTTCAGATTAAAGTTAAAATCTATTGAATGACCGCAAATCGCTTTTTGCTTTTTTTGGAAGTTATAAGGTCAGTTAAGGCTTATCGCATACTCCAACGCATTGTTTTTTGGGTTCACATCCTTCAACCTTTCATCCTCAATTATACTCATCAAGCATCATGCTCAGTCATATAAGGATAATGCATGTACTCAGATTCTATTGAACAATTTTTTTGCAGATAATTTAATTATTAGTGGCAATGATCCACAACATTTAAAGGAACTTAATCATGAATGCAACAAAAGAATGGAAGATGGTGGTTTCCATCCTAGAAGTTGGGACTCTAATAATGATCAATTAAGAGCTGTTTTGGAAGAAGAAGGTAGAATATGTTTTCAACTCAGGAATCATAAATAAGGTTCTTGATATCTTTACAATCCATCTTTAGCAGATAAGTTAAAACTATCAACAATTTTTCAAATTAAGCTGATTTTAAAATACCAAAAGATTGTTATCAGCTGTGTCCAACGTGTTTTTGATCCTTTTAATATCTTTTTACCCGTAACTTCTTTAAAAGTTCGGTTATTAATTAGGAAATTATGGCAATTTTAGGTTCCTAATTGGGATAAAAAGGTCCGCTGCGCGATGTTTTTAGTTTCCTGGTCTTTCTCTATGTTTAGGATTAAATAAATTTACATATATTGAAATTGAAAGGTGTGCTTTCTGCACCTTTCTTCCTCAAACTCTTTTAGTCGTAATTTTGTGATGCTTCAACGCTCCTGTTAGGTTTTTGCAGTTTATAGTAACGGTCAAGGTTCCTAGTTTAATATTTTCAAGGCCAAGGTGGCCCCCCTGCAAATCTAGGGCTTTACCTCTTTGGAGTTTTGTTGTCTGTTGTTTTTTATTTTCAAGTGTAATCAAAGCAAATATTTATCAAGAATTTCTATATACCAGTTTCACAAAGCATAAAGGTCTTCTGTAGATGCTCAAATTGTCCTTTCATGCTCCTGTCTGGAAAAGCAAAAATAAAAAGAATTTTTTGTAAATAAATTTGCTCAAAGAATTTATCAAATCAAAAAATCAAGTTTAAGCTAGAGTACAAAGTATCCATTTCTTATTCTTACATCAATACTGCTGAAACCCAGGCAGATCTGATTACCATGAGGTGTTACTAATCTACGCTACTTTTCTTTCAAAAATTTGGGCCATTATGGCTACAAGGGTCCTTCTTGGATTCTTCTAGATCAATCTCAATGGCCTATTAGTAAACTTAAATGTTTGTCTGAAGCCAATAAGGAAAAGACTTTACAATGTCACACATCTGTGGTTGTTACTCAGTCTTAGTTACCCTTTAAAGACTACTCAAGTGTGCATAGGCTTTATAAAGTATCTTCTAAAATATTCAAATTCATTAGCAGGAGTAAATGGCTGGATGAAGATTGTGATCGAAAGCCCAACTCTATTGTTGAAGATAATGCAGGCAGCATTGTTTTTCTAAGGAGATATTCATTTCTCAAATAAATCCTAAAAAGGATGAGTAATTCCACTTGCTGGTCTCAACTTAAACTTATTCAATGAGATGATAAAGGCTCTTCCATCAAGGGAGAATTGCCAAGGAACACTTTTATATAATGATGATGTGATAAATCCAATTCTTTTTGGCAAGGATCATCATCTCAACTAAATTAATCATAAGAGATTTTCACTTCTAGATGTCAACACTTGGGTGTTCAAACAACTATCAATTTCTCAGAGCTCACGGCTTCTGGATTACCAAGGCAGGCAGGCTGTAAGAATGTTTTTGTTCAGTAACTGTATAGTAATGCAAAATTTAACAGTATAACCCTTTAATAAATCAAAAAAACTGACTATTTCCTCATCATAGAGGTTAATTTTGTGGCGTCCTTTTGAGCATAACTGCATGGACTTTTATCAGGGCTCTCGTTGTAAAGATTAATGATAAGGAATTTTAAAAAAAATGTATCTATTAATTTACACATCCTTAATATCAGAGCTATAATTTCATTGTGATTGTGATTGTGATTGTGATTGTGAATCCTTTTTACTTTCATTCCAACGTTTCACAAATATTTATGGCATACCGTCCAATTTGTACTCAGATAATGCCAGGAATTTCAAACAAGGTTTAAATATCTGTTAGAATCTTTGTCTTCAAATATGTTTTCCGAACATGCGTATCAAATTAACATCAAACATTACAAGATTTCCAATCCTTTCCAGATTGGGTGGATCAGTTTTGGGAGAGATGAATACGACAGTTTAAGGATTGTCTCTATAAAAACTATAGTAAAGCAACCTTACGCTAGCTTTCAACTGTTAACAAAAGCATATAAATATCCCCAATGTTAATCAATTCAAGACCTTTAACCTATAGGTCATCAGATAATGATTTGGAAGTTTATTGTTTTCACTTAAATAAGTTGAAAGCCTTATGGCAATTCAAACCTCATATTCAATGAAGTTTCGGCACCACCAAAACTATGGAAAAAAATTCCTCCTCACAACAAGAACTTAGCCATATTAACTCTAACTGCTACAAGGAAGAGTTTTTAGGAGACTTTTCAGGGAATTATGGTATGAGTTTTATCTATTAAATTTGCGCCAGACAAGTAGAAATCTCTATGCAGTGCAGAGTGGAAACCAATCAGAATTCAGGTTGGAGATATAGTTCTGATACACACACGTAACAAACCTAGAGCCTTCTGGCTTTTGGGCAGAAGTTCTGGAAGTCATTTGTTGGTGATGACATAAGATCAGGAAGTGGTGTTAATTAATAAAGGGGATGATTGATACAAACGCTGTCATTATTCTATTTGTTCATCTCTAGCCTATTGGAGTTATCTATTACCCAATCTGTGTCTTCAGTGGAGAAACTGATGCTGAAGCAAGCAGTGATCTCTCCATTCAGATGGTGCAATAACAATGAAATACAGATCAAGTTGATCCCTCCAATTCAAATTCAGTTATTCAAAAGTAATAGTGACACTGCTATTGTAGATGTACAACGCTTCAACTTCAGGTATAAATTCACCTCAACTTGACTCTCAGCAGAGTCAAATTTCTCAGCTCAATTCAGTCAAAGAAAGACGCTCCTAGACAGGCCTGCTGTCAAGTTTCAAGATTCCCTTCACAGGAATTTAATCTATTGTTGTAAAAATTTTAAATTCTTTTAAATTGGTTGGTTTCAATTGCAAATAATCAGTGAAAGGGTTCATAAGGTATTATATACTTCTATATCTATAATATAAATTATATATATATATAATATAATATATAAATTATGTATTATATAAATATATATATATATATATATATATATATATATATATATATATATATCTTCTATTTTAGTTTTATTTTAGGATATAAAAATTATTAGCTATATACAGTATCTTTTATTTATTATTAAGCGGAATTTATGTTTTTGTCTACATGTGATGATATTCATTTTCACTTAATTTCCCTAAAATATAATTTAATAAAGCCACAAGGCTGAGTTATCTTAAAAACTACTAGAACTTCCTCAAGGACCAAAAAAGTCTTTGAATATTCAACAAACTCAAGGTAAGACTTATGTAGTTACACAATTGTACTTATATATTAAATTTTTAGTTCTAATAGAGATGTATATGTGGAAGTATATAATAGTTTTTATATTCTAACTAGCTAAAGCCACAGGTTGAGTTATCTAGGTTTACAAGAACTATCAAAGAGCAAAAAATCTTTGAAAAACAACAAATTCATGGTAAGACTATATTGATACACAATTGCTCTATTTATATTGTGGACTTCTATGGCTAGAGTCTTCTTTGAGGAGAAATAAGTACCAGAGTTCGGTTTTTTTCATTTAGCGGCCTCCGCAACTGACGGCCTCTGCTCGATACATCTCTAGACGGAGGCTGTTGCAAAACAGGGCGAAGGCATGAGCGGGGAGCTGGTGTTGAAGACGTAGAAGTAGGAGCGAGAGCGCGTGAAAGAGAACGAGTGATAGGGCGAAGAATACGAGAAGGAAGTGGAACATCAGTAGTACTACTTGTGGAAGGCAGGGCAGGAGGTGGAGGAATGGAAGAAGACGGAAGAGGGAGAGGAGGAAGAGGAAAAGGAAGAGGATCCGGGTCCAAATTCATAATCAAAAATGTTAATACTGGTAAGAAGGTAAATTGTGTATTTCAATTTCATAGTTATTTCAATCCTTCTATATTCTAAAGAATCTAAAGGAATCAGAATAGGTTTCGGAAACAAGTCCGAATCTTGGACGTCAGGAGGATTCGCCTCAAAATAAGCAGGTTTGAGACGATCAATCGATATAACCTCGGTACGAGTGGGACGCTGTATTTTGAAGAACTTCTCCTTCCGAAGTATAACCGGGAAAGGCCCGTCGTACTTTGGTTGGAGAGGAGAACGGTGTGAGTCATGTCTCACTAAAACATGTGTACAGGAAGAAAGGTCTTTCGGGATGTAGGAGTGTACCTTTTGTTGTCGATGGAGCCGACGTGGCGCTCCAGGATTGGGCACAGTGTTTCAAGGCGGTGGTGTAGAGGGTGGATCAGCAAGTAGGCGGGAGGGAAAGATTGAGATAAAGTAACTATCGTCAGGCAGGTCGAAGGGTAGAGCCTATAAACGAGTTCTGCCGGTCTGAACACTGAAGGTCTTGCCTTAACGGCCGTGCGTATACCCAGCATAACCAAAGGGAGAGCTTCAGTCCAGTGTTCTGGTTGTGGATGTGCCATGAGAGAGGCTTTAAGCTGGCGGTGAAACCTCTCACAAATCCCGTTCGAAATAGGATGGAAGCTGGTCGTATGGATCTTCTCAGAACTAAACAAGCGAATCAAATCTTTCCAGAGGAAGGATTCGAAAACGAGACCTTGATCCGTCGTGACCGAGAGAGGAACGCCAAACCGAGAGATCTAGTGGGACAAGAAAGCTTTAAGCTATAAGATTTGGGCAGTAGCACAGAGAGAGGGATAGCTTTGCTCGGCCAACGAGTGGACCGATCGATGCAGGTGATGATAATATCGCCATGCTGAGACAGTAGAAGAGGTCAACAATTGTCGAATTGTGACTCTCTCAAAAGGCCCATCGGGTCAAGAAGGTGCCTAAGGGAGCTTAGTGTGTCTTTGCACACTTAAGAGCGTTGACAACCATGCAGTGCGCGGACCAATTGCATACGTCGGCGTTTAACTTTGGCCACACAAAAGAGCTGTTACCAAGTTTCGTGAAGCCTCGACGCCAGGGTGTGAAAGCGAATGGAGATTGCAGAAGACTGCCTTTCGAAGAGAATTTGGAACGAAAGGGCGAGGGTGGCCTGTTGAAATGTCGCACAAGAGTCTCTTCTCTATGCCCGGAAGATTGACCATTGCAGCTGTAGAGAAGAGTCCTGTTGAAGTATGCTGCTATTGGTCTTGCTCCTGACACGCTAGCCATGGCTGTGTAAATGCAATGTACAGAAATGGGAGAAAGAGCGGTTAATTTCATCCGAGAAAGAGCGTGCAGGCGGTGAAATTCTCCACTCGCAGAGATGTGACGAGATCTGATTGTAAATTGTGAAACGAATTCGAGGTGGCGAGCTTCACGAGGGGAATGCCTTTCGTGGCGTGAAGCCATAGCGAAGGTAATTGGCTTGTGATCGGTCAGGATATGAAACTCCCGACCTTCCAAGAAGTATCTGAAGTGGCGGACAGCCAGATACATGGCAAGCAACTCCCGGCCGAAAGCACTATACCTTGTTTCAGCGGGTTGCAGCTTGCGCGAAAAGAAAGCAAGTGGGCACCAAACACCCTTTTGAAATTGTTGGAGCACCGCGCCGACAGCGAAGTCGGAGGCATCCACCTGTACTCTCGTTGGAGCAGATTTGAGAGGGTGGACAAGAAGGGTGGCGGAAGCGAGGGCTTCTTTGGAAGACTCAAAAGCAAACTGTGCTTCTGGAGACCAGTCAACTTTTGTGGTGCTGCCTCGCTGTTTCGGGCGAATGAGTGCTGTAAGTGGGCCTAAAAGGGCGGCCGCCGATTTCAAAAAACGATGGTAAAAGTTAATCATCCCCAGATATTGTCGAAGTTGTTTTTGGTTCTGAGGAAGAGGAAAAGCGCGAATAGCGTCCACACTATCTACAAGAGAGCAAATGCCCTCAGCAGAGACTGTGTGACCCAGGAAGGTAAGAGAAGACGCACCAAATACGCATTTGGTAGGATTGAGACGTATTCCAGCGTTGTTCAACCTATTTGTTCGTGATTTGCATGCTCCTCAGGAGAGGAGGAAGCGACAAGAAGATCATCTAAGTACGCCCAAGCAAATGGAAGGCCACGGAGGACGGAATCAATGAAGCGTTGAAACGATTGAGCAGCACATCTCAGGCCGAAAGGCATTCTCGTATACTCGAAGAGGCCAAACAGGGTGATGACAGCTGTCTTGGGGATATCTGCAGGGGTTACAGGTATTGATGTACGCCCGAACCATTAGGTCCAAAGATGAAAAATTCGTGTTCGCGGCCAGGTGGGAGGTGAACGAATTGTATGTGTGGGACGCGGATACCGAGTCTGGGATCGTGGCAGAATTCAGGGCCCTAAAATCACCACCCACAGAGTCTCCAGTCTCCCGTATTGCCTGTAGGGACATGTGTAGCGGAGAGGACCAACACTCTTGGAGTGGGCCCACAATACCAAGCTGTACATGTGGCTGCAAACTCGGCCTTGGCGGCGCTAAGATTATCAGGTGGGAGGAGAACGAGTCCGAGCAAGCCGGAGGGCGCCACTGTCTCTAATTGATGCTCAAAGAATGCTTAACTGCATGTCGGCAGCGCAACGGATGTAAAAGAAGGGGAATTCTTCTGCAGGAGGGTAAGGTGGAGAGACAACTGAAGAAGTCTGAAAGGAGCAATAGCAGAAACACCCTTTAGAAGGCAGAAGCATAATAGCAACGGGAAGTAGAAAAAGATGTATCCCCGTCATAAGACGTCGATTCGCAGTCTACTAACAGGTAGAAGTGGGACAAAAAATCTGCACCTAAGGATGGGATGTGTCACCTCGGCCGACGAGAGAAACCCAGGGAAACCTCCTTCTGAGAGAAAGCTCCTAGCGTGCAAGCAAATACTGCCTCCGAACACGCGAAATGGAAGAACCATTTGCAAGGAAAGTTTGACGACCAGAAAGTGGGATAGCGGAGTCCTGGGAAGGGTTTCTGGGTACAAGTGAAAGCGACGCGCCGGAATCGACCAAAAACGCAAGCTTAGTGGAGTAATCATAGATACGAAGAACATTCTGCGCAGAAGGAGTAGGAAAAGAGAAGGAACCAGCATCCCCCGTCGCTCCTACGACGGGCTGGCTGTCGAGTTTCCCTGATAGAGAGGGCATGAAGGATCACATTCTTCGCATCCATACCGAAAGTATGGTGATAATAACAGTACCCATGAGGATACTGTCGCTGGCGTGAGGAGGCAGAAGGAGAACGAGGACCACGTGAAGGACGGGAATGGGAAGGGGTGCGATCACGAGAGCGAAAATTGTCATTATTCCTAGCCGTAGTAAGTGAGAGAAGGGCAGATTTTATCTCGGACATGCCCGTTTCGAGAGCCGAAAGGCGGGCATCGGTAGATGCAGAAGTAGGAGGATATACTGCGAAAGCGTGAAAGTAGGTAAGGTGGGGTGGGATAGAATGAGGTGGCTTACCAACCAAGAAAAGTGGCTGAAGGTGGTTGAGGAACAAGAGGGGGAGGAATAGCAGCGGGGGCGGTGGTAGAGTATTTGGGAACATGGGGTTGAGGCGTAGACGGTTGAGGTGGAGCAAGAGTAGAAGAGGTAGGAGGTATGGAGGAAACAGCATAGGCGTAGGGAACCGAATTGTCCGGGGGAGGGCGCAAAACTCTGTCGGCCGTTTCGGCAAACTCGGTGAGGGAAAATGCCGGGTTCAATGATTGTAAGACACTGTGATGCTTGGCAGGCAGCTTCTGAAGGAAGAGGGTACGAAGTATTTTCTCTTCCCGTGGAGACGGAGCACCACCCAACAAACCGAGCATCTGCACCATCAATTCTGAGGGTTTCTGGTCTCCCAATGCCAGGCCTCGTAGCAGTGTCTCCATTTGCTCCTCACCGGTTGGAGCCAAGCGTGCGATAATTAGTTCTTTGAGGGCCGCATATGGAGTATCGGAGGTTCTCGTTGCCGCTAAACCATCCCTGATTTTAAGGAGACAAGACTCGGGGAGAGCATTCACAACCCTTGAATATCTCTCCTTTTCATCCTCAATGGACAGGAGAACGGATTCAGTGACGCTCAAAACGCAGAGCTCGGCATTCTTGATCGAAAGAAAAAAGAATGATTGAAGATTAAACGTCCGGGAGGTGGTAGACATAATGGAAGACGTAGAGGTAGGCAGAGCGAGGGAAAGAAAAGAAGGGTAAGAAGATGGAGCGCGAGCGGAGGAACTAATATCGAACAGAGAGGGGAAAAATCAAAGAAGTTACAAACCTAAGAGCTGGAAGGTGAACAAGAGGCGGCTATTTCGCCCGAAAGATGCTAAAATACGATAAAATAAAAGAGAAGAAAAAAAATTTACTTTCCCTCTTTCTCTTCTTTCTTTTCCTTTATCTTAATTTTGATTTGATTTTTTTATGATTATTATTATTATTATTATTTTTTTTTTTTTGAGAGAGAGAGTAGAGAGAGAGAGAGAGAGAGAGGAGAGAGAGAGATAGAGAGAGAAGAGAGAGAGAGAGAGAGAGAGAGAGAGAGTGTACGGCAGGGTTTTAACACATCACACACGGGTGTGCTAGATACTGCCTCTCTCTTTTTCACTCGCGATAGGATAAAATATAATAATAATAATAATAATAATAATAATAATAATAATAATAATAATAATAATAATAATAATAATAATAATAATAATAATAATAATAATAATAATAATAATAATAATAATAATAATAATTATGAGACACAACAAAATTGCAAATAATGGCAGTGGTTTTACTTGATGTGACTGCGTTATTGTGCGTCCGCCCAAGGAAAGAGGTCCGAATTCTGTGAAGATGAAGACAGAGCTGGCTCGTGGTGGCTGCAGCTGGAACTTCGTGCTGTTTGGCGAAAAGAGAGAAGCACAAATACAAATATTGGGCTAATACCCCCGTTAAAAAAATAATAATGATAATAATATTAGATAAGTAATAATAATAATAATAATAATAATAATAATAATAATAAAATAATCAATAATAATATAATAATAAATATAATAACATTATGAGACACAACAAAATTTGCCAAATAATGGGCAATGGTTTTTACTAGATGTGACTGCGTTATTGTGCGTCCGCCCAAGGAAAGAGGTCCGAATTCTGTGAAGATGAAGACAGAGCTGGCTCGTGGTGGCTGCAGCTGGAACTTCGTGCTGTTTGGCGAAAAGAGAGAAGCACAAATACAAATATTGGGCTAATACACCCGTTAAAAAAATAATAATAATAATAAAATATAGAAAAGTGATTGAGTTCGAATGCTGGTAGAGTACTTCAGGAAGTTAAATTTTGGTCTCTTTGAAGGGTGTTCGAGTTCGGGCATGATCCAATATTTTAGATGCTGGGACACCACCTGTGGACTTCTCAATGCTAGGTCATTCTTTTGAGGGGAAATAAGTACCAGAGTTCGGTTTTTTTCATTTATTTCACTTATCTATATACATCAATTGCGGATCGGACCCCTATCCTTGGTTACTATATTATTTCATTCGGCATTAATTTTGCCGTAAATAATAGTTTTTATTTAATGTTTTATCTACAGCTGAAATATAAGCGTGCTCACAGCCTTTTAGCTGATTAGAAAAGCCGCGCTATTTTAGAGGCGGGGCTTAATTCTGAAACGTTGCATTCGTAGATTTGTTTTAAGGCGCGCTCGAATCCACGGGCGTACTCGGCTATAATATATTATTTTTTTTAGACATTATATTAGTTCTCTTACTTACATGACTGGATTTATTTAAAAAAAAAAAAAAAAAAAAAAAAAAAAAAAAAAAAAAAAAAAAAAAAAAAAAAAACGATTTTCGGGAAACGATATCGATATTTCGTCAGATTGAGCTAAACTTAAAATATCTAGTGATGTGACAAAAATATAGGCGCATAGGCGCTAGGTGCACTAGGTCCGGCATAGGCGCAGGCACACTCAAAAAAATTATAGGGGCACCCAGCTCTGGTGGCAAGCTTCTGGCATAATTCCAGATGCTTGCCATTAAGGAATTTTCTTAAAAAACTTAACTTTTCTGAACTTAGAAATTTTTTTGAATAGAAAATTTTTTCAGAAAATATTTAGATCAAATAACTAGTATATATACTTCCATAATATTATTATAATCATTCCTTAATTTTTTTTATTTTGTACATAAAAAAAAAAAAATCATTTAAAATTATTTATATTTCTTAATATTTATTTACATAAATTTTATCTATAAAATCGAATTATTGATAATCCAAAAATTTAAGTTATCAATTTTTTTTTTATTAAAATCGATATATTAATAATCAGAAAAAAGTATTAATAGTGTTATCCCTATGAAAACGCCAAAATTAGCCATTTAAAAATTTTTAACATTATTTTTTAAAATTTTTCTTTAAAATATATAGCTACATAAAATATATGAAAACAGAAGAAAAAATTTCAAATATTTTTTTGATACCATTTGTGTAAATTAAATATTTATAATTTTAATATATTATACTTTACTTGAACTTAACTTTTCTGAACTTAGAAATTTTTTGAACTTGGGGAATTTTTTCAGAAAGTATTTAGATCAAATAGTCAAATACTAGATATTTACCGAGTTTTTATATTACTTAGAAAACTTTTTTAGAAAATATTTAGATAAAATACTAGATATTTACCGAGTTTTTATATTACCAAATAGTTTATAGGGTAAATCATGAGTAAACTTTGATTCATCCATAATGAAGAATGTGTAGGCGGTGTAGCCAACATCTGTTTTTCAAATTTCAACGAATTTGTAGCTAATTTAGAAAAAAAAAAAATATAGTAAATGCTAAAAGAATATTTGGTAGCTTTTACTGTTTCTCTGGTACATAATTTTTAAGAAGTTTTGTGAAGTAGCCTAAATTTAAAAGGAATTATTTTAAATGTCTTGCTAAATCATTAAAGGACATTATATGTAAAAAGAGAGAACGAATTAAAACTATAAAAACAACGGAGCCGCATGGGCCTTAGTAGGCTGGCCGGATGGCCTAGGCCTTCCGGTTTTTCCCCCCGGCGATGGAGAACTCCCTCTTCTCGGATGAAGAGTTGATGGAGGAGTCAACCCGGTGTGTGGATGGCCGACTGGATAGGAAGAGGAGTGGTAGTGTTGCGGGTGTCACGGAGGGTGGTTTGACCCAACCTGCGCCCAAAGAGGTGAGGAGGGGGGAGAGGGATGGGGTGGATGGGGGTACCGCTGGCCCGTCTGATGTTTTGGTTTCCTCTGAGGCAATCATCATTGTCCAGAGTAGGGATGGTGCTTGTCTTTTCAATAAGCCCTCTAGGACAACTGCTCTATTGAATGACTCCCCTTTTGGGAAATTGCTAATTGAAGGCACTTGCCGTATTCTTGGGAAGGGGGCTGGGATTCGTTTCTCGATTCCTTCCCTTGATAGGCTTCGGGTTCCCCTTGCAGACATAGTCACCTTGGGGACTTTCCCTGTTAAATGCTGGGTCCCTCGTGCTTCTACTGATTATTCTTTACATATTTCCTATGGGAAAATAGGGCCTGTAGAGGAAGATGATACCTTTTTGTCTGATCTCTCCAATTTCTGTAATTATGACCTTGAGGGCAGCACTTTGCTGGAGGTACTGAGACTGGGCTCTTCTGGGGGCTCTTCCGGGGGTCCTCCCTCTCCTTCCAAGACGCTGCGCCTGAAGTACAAGGGCCCTCTTCCTTCTAAGGTGGTTATTGGTCATGTTATCTACCCAGTGTCTCAGTATGTGTTTCCCGTACGGCGTTGCTTTAACTGCTGGCAATACGGTCATGGTTCCGTTACCTGTAAATCTTCCCCACGCTGTTCAAGATGCTCTATGGGGCATGTCAACGATAATTGTGCCAATGATCCTTATTGTTATTTTTGTAAGGGGCCCCACCGCCCTAATTCCAAATCCTGCGAGGTTTATCTCACTGCAGTCCGGATTACTCGTGAAACTCCTGTGGCAGCGGGTGGGATTAATTCTCCGCTTATCACGGCTTTACGCGACCTGAATCCTCGTACTCGTGCTCGCCCTTCCCTCGACAATGTCCAACCTTCCAGTGTTCCTTATGTCCCTCCTCCGATTGGGTCTCCTGCTCCTTCCGGTTCGTATGCTAGTGTGGTTTCTCGCCCCGGTCCCTCCTTCGCTGGGTCGCATGGTCTTGTGACGCCCTCTTTTCCTTCCCAGGTAGCGGTCCCACCGGTGGCGTTGTCTCCCTCACGGGGGGCCCCCACCCTCCGGTTCGTTTTCCTGGGCCTTTGTGTAACTCTGCCCCTGCCATCCCAAAGTTTCCCTCTGGCCCTGAGTTTCGGGGATTTCCCATGATGGTCCTGTGAAGGCTCCCTTTGTGCCGAATGTTCCGCAGCATCACCTTTCTTCTCCGCGTCCTACAGATGGTTGGTCGTCCTTCTTGGCTTCCTTGGGTCCCCTTTTTTCGAAGTTTCTTGCGTCTTATCAGGTGAGTGGTTCTCTTCTATCGGCACTTTCTTGTGTATTCTCAGATCTCATGTCCTTGGTTTCTTCAATCTTTTCCACAAGGGCCTTCCCTAATCTTGTATTGTGGGTTTCGTCGTTCCTCCTGGTACTTATCCGCTCTCTTCTTTACCCCGGTTGGTTGGGGTGGTTGTGTTCTTTCCTGGGGTTTATGTTGGGAATGGGATCTGGTGGGGTTCTTGCCGACTTCGATATCCGTGTTTGGTTGGTGGGGAGGGGATTCCTAGTTTTCTTTCGTTCCTACCGGGTTTTCGGCGACTTGCGATACCGCGAGATCCACGCAGTTTTTCGTGATAAATTTTCTATTTGGTGACTTCTTGGATCTTTTTTCTGAGGAGGCCATGGGCTAGAGGGGACCTGTGAGGTCGCGCTATGAAGCCTTCACGCAAATACAAGTAACTCCAAGTAAGAAACGAATTAAAACTTTAAAAACAACGGAGCCACATGGGCGCCTAAGGAGACTACTCCCTATATTCTATCCAACCCTCATTTCGTGCATACAATTTGATTAAAAAAAAAAATACTATGTTAACATTAAACTGTCCTCAAACTACAAGCAACCCTAGGAATTCCAAAAAATTGTGTAGGCATTTCAGTTTTCTGCCCTGTGCCTACCTTATTTATGCAGTTTAGGTTGTCAAAATTTTACAAATTTTTTTTTCTTTAAGAAATCAGTTCAACAGTCATAAAAAAATATCACAAATATATTAATTATTTTTTTAATGCAGATTGATATTTATTGAAATTACCGTTTTTCTTTATATTATGCAGTTCTGGTGGTCAAAATTTTCCCCCTCAAAAAAAATTTGGTAATAGTAGTTTTCAGAAGGGGCTTCACACCCAATTTTTATAAAAATCAGAGATGGAAAAAATAATAAATGAATAAAAACAAACATGGCGCTCTTTAGGAAAAAATTAGCCTGCATAGTTGGTTAAAACTAATTGTTACCCAGAGGGTTGTTACCCCTGATTTTTATAAAAAATCGGCATTGACGACCTTTTGCCTTTAGACATTAGAAATTAGAGACAGTAAAAAAGCCACATGGGCCTATCGAGACTGCCCAGTCAACCCACTACCCAAACATGCTCAAGCAAATCCACAAGCACCCTAGGGCTTGTAAATTTGTTGTAACTACAAAATCCACCAATCTTGGCTTAGTCAAGAACTATGATATATCAAAATATGATACCCAAACCATCCACATGCATTAATACTAAGATAAATAAGTTATGGTCACACATGCATTCTAACATAACTACTTATAACTAAAAACCGCGCCAATTTGGCTTCGTCCAAATATACTATGATACCCACCCCATCCATAAACGAATCTAACCGTTTCTTAAATGTTGCAATCCAGTCACACTCAACAACTCCTCTGGCAGACTATTCAAAATTTAACAACCCTACTTAATGAATGCATGCTTTCTTATATCTCAAGATGGCTATGTCTTTCTTCTTAATTTTTCCTTATTATGGCCCCTGTCACCTTGTCCATGTTCTACTTTGAAAAATTTATTGGTCTCTTATGTTATCAATAGATTGTAAATATTTTTGTAGACTTGTATCAATGTCCCCTCTGAGAATCAGCCTTTCTATCAGAAAACATTCCTAAACTCTTCAGCCTCTCCTTCATTAGCTCTTACTCTCACGCCAGAAATCATCCTATTGCTTCTATGTTGGCACTCTCTCTAAGCATATCTAAGTCTTTCTTTAAATAAGGGGCCCAAACTTGTGCACAATATATATATATATAATATATACTCTAAAAACAATATAATGAATAGTCGGAAACGAAAATTGTGGTCTCTTTTAGGAAAAAAGTTGTTAAAAATCCCAATAGGATTTTGCTTATAATTTTTTTTTTTCATTTGTTAACGAATACAATCTTCATTTTTTTTGTTTACATTCATTTTAGGACCCATTTAGTTTAGATTATGATAAGTTTTTGTTAATTATACACAGTTAATCTGTCTACTTAACCAAAACTATCATAACCTAAATGCTTTCGTAACAGTAAAATTTAATTTTTTTATTAATAATATTTGGTAATGTTGCTTCTAGAATATCAAAACATCGATTGATTTTAAAAAATATTGATTTTTTTTAAATATGTTAATGTAAAAATTTACTCAATAGATTTATTTAAACTAGGACATTACCCAAGTTATAACAATTGTATAAGTGATTATTAATAATAATATATGTGTAGCGTCGGGCGGGTGACCGCCCGCATCTTTAGGAGGGGGTGATTCGGTCCACTCTAAATAAAATAAAAAATAATAAAATTTTTTTTTTTTTTTCGCTCATTTAATAGCCACGCAGTAGTACTACAAGTTTTATTTAGATCATCTTTAATTCTAGAAAGTTTTTATATTTTTAAAAAATGTTATAAATTAGGGTACAATATTTTTTCCCTTTTGAAAAATTTGAGTTTTTTTTAACTTCGTTATAAAATGAAAAATTGTGGATGGATTTTAATTATTTTTTCAGTGGATACACTCGAGTATGTTAGCTTTAAACTGGCAAAGTAAATTTTTGATCCAAACAGTATTAGTGGCTAAAATCCACTGGGCCTAACTTGGTCGATTCACCCCCTGCCGTATAAATTGATGAGGGTGACTCGGACCGCACCAATTGTTTTTCGTATTTACGTAATTATTATTGACATTTTTTTATTTACGATAATTAATTTAAATATAATAAAAAGTTACTTATATTAAGTGAAAATTTTTTAAAAAAATGAAATTTTAATAAAAAAAACGAATTCAAAAAAGTGTCAAAATTTTTGAGCGGAGAGGGGTGAATTGGACCACCTTATTTTTATTCTATTTTTTATTTATCATTATTGACATTTTTATTGCTTATTACAAATTTTAATATGATAAATAATAATTATATTAAAGTAAAATTAAAAATATAAAATTGAATTTATACGTAAGAGGAATTTAAACAGTATGGGTCGATTCACCCTCAATGGTGGTCCGCTCACACCTCCAAGGTCGGGGTGACTGAGCGTTATTCAAACTTTAATAAAACTATTATTATTAGAATTACATTATTATTTTTTTTGTGTGCTTATGACCGACTATAGGGGCGTCTTGATTTCAAAAAAAAAAAAAAATTCCAAAAAGTGGCATTAGGGGAGAGTCGGAGACCAAGTTATGCCTAAGGTGGTCTGAGTCCCCCGCCCCGAGGGGGCGTTGGGGGCTACTATATATATTATTATATATATATAATATATATAATATATATATATATATAGTATATATATATAATATATATATATATATATATATATATTATTATAAATATATATATATATATAATATATTGAAGAAAAATTTTTAAAATAAATTCTTGAAGAATTTAAATATTAGTTTTTGGTATTTTTATAGGAATACACTAAGTTGATGTTTTGGTAATAGTCAGGTTTAGGGTAATCCATCAGATATTGATATTTTAGAAAAGATAATCGATTTTATAATATTCTCATCTAAAGCATTGCCATGTAATTTTCAATTAAAGAATGTGGTTCGAAATGCATGCAATTGAATATTCAAATAAAGAGAAAAAAGCAATAATGGTTTTTAATTTATGTTACAATTTCCACTTACACATAAAAAATTAATTTACTAGGTTTGTATATATATATATATATATTATATATATATATATATACGTATATATATATATATAATATATATATATATATATATTATATAATATAATATATATATTATAATATATAATATATTGTATAATAATATTATTCAATTGAGATAGTAGATTAATTAAACTTACGTTGAAGTCTTTGCACAGAAAAGAAGCGACTACGGACGATCTAGAAGCAGACGTTCAATTCCTTATTGAAAAGATTTCCCTCAGCACAATACACCACCCAAAAATTTATTTCTTCCACTTAAAGGTAAGAGAATAGGAATAGGACGTTCAAGGAGATGGATTTCCAGGCATCATAAAAGCCAAACACATCACATGCAAAAAAATATAATGATTAGAGAAAAGCAACAAAAGCTTGGAATAATCAAGACAAAAGTAAAAAAAAAATTTTACTCTGTAATACTTCCAACAAATTTGCAGCTTTAAAGTTTTGTTTTTAGAGATCAGTTTATCAAGCAATTGCAGTGTATAAATAAGCACAAAAAAAATAGAAATAGGTCAGTCAATATGAAGGAGCTTTATTTATTTATTTAAGTTTATATCAATTTAATTTTATTTACAAATAAAAAAAATGTAAATAACCCTTCCCACACTTTCCATACCAGTGCACTACCAAACAAACAAGCCAAACCCAATACCCACTCAGGTTTACTTGTCTAATCAATTAAACCCAGACAGGGCCTGGTGACAAAAAGTATCTCGAGAAGTAGCAAAGAGTTTCATATAATTATAATTATCTGCCAAGTGTATGGCGCATCATAAATCATTATTTACAAAAAGTAGAGATATGAATATACATGACTGGTTGCTAGAAATGAAATAAGAACCAGAAAAAGTTTTTTGTAACAACGTTATAACTTAATGGATATGGTTTGTTCTTTTTTTTATTATTATAAGACACTATTTTATACTTAGTTATATAGCCTATATACAAGTAAATAGCCAGACATACAAATGGTCCAATTACTAAATAACCAGAAAACACTTCACATAATTTACAACCCCTCTAAAGTTATTGTTTTTATAGTTTATCACTAGGATTGTTCACACTGTAATACATTATAAGCCACTAAAATTTAAATATAAGAATAATTGACACTTTTTAAATAAGTTATAGGTTAGTAAAACAATTTATAGGATAATACCTTCACACTGGCGAAGGTAATTAACTTTGAATGGAACTTTGCAATAATTAGTTAAAGTGTTCACACAAAGTGGTGCCTAGATCCTAAAAAAATCAAGTTGTTCACAAATGATTTTGTCCCTAACAAGTTGGTATTCCGAAAAAGGTTTATAAACCCTTTTAAAGGACTTTACAGAAAAGGGTCTATAGTCTATACCCTAAAGAAGATTGCTCACGTCTGTACCCCAAACCTAAAAAGAAAAAAAAAACAGCTAAGTACTGAGTATATGAATTCTATATTTTTCATCTATTTTAGCTTTCATATTCACAAGTAACAAAGATAATTATAAACTTTACACATTACCTCCAGATAAATCCAGAGACCACTTATTATATCTTATATAGAAGTACTTTTAGTTGGAAAAGTTGAGAGTCAAAAGAATTCAGTTTTCTTGTGTAGGTGTGTAGGAACAACTCAGGCTCACTTGAGTAGAGACTAGATAAACAAAAAAGGAAAAGAATTACTAATACTCACAAGATAGTCATCTATTTCTTAAAACAAACTGCCATTTAAACAAATTCCACCTACTATATAAATCCTTTAATTAGATATCAGGTGAAGAATGAGAAACAGACCTTCTATATAACTAACTAGTTATCAGAAAGAATCATGAAGAAAATTGGGACATTATAATATATATAAACTGTATATATATACGGTATATATATATATATATATATATATATATATATATATATATATATATATATATATATATATATATATATATATATAGAACATATATTTTTTTTTTTTTATATAGGACACACCCCTCCATCATATTGATTTTTCAGCCCAGTGTGGCCGCTTCATTGTAGAGCCGTGGTGGGTCCTGTACTAACTCAAAAAAAAATATATATATATATATATATATATATATATATATATATATACTATATATATATATATATATATATATATATATATATATACTATATATATCATAATCCATTAGGTTAGAGACATGCCGGGGCTTCAGAATCCATTAAGTTAGGTCCTAGCAGGGGCTTCAATAATCATGTTGGGTAGTACTTGAGGGACACACAGAAATCCATTGGAGGTTAAGGGCTATTAAGAAGTCTAGGTTAAGGATAAAGTTTGTTAGGTAGACAGATTTTACTAATTTTATATATATATTATAATAATATATCGTATATATATATATATATATATATATATATATATATATATATATATATATATATATATATATATATATATATATATATGTTATATATATATATATATATATATATATATGATTAATTTTTTTAGATTTACTTGAATGTTATAGAGATTAAATATAAAAAAAAATATATTATAGCTATTAAGTTTTAAAATGTTTTTATTAATATGTAATGAAGAAAAAGAAAAGCTAGTCTAATTTCTTCACCTTTCTAAAAGAAAGGGAAGAAGTTCCTGCATTTAAATTTGAAATGTTAATCGCAAAATTATGAGAGAATTTTAAGGGCCGATACGTTAAGTGTGTCCATATCTGCATTTGGATTATTATATATTGGAAGTATTCTTATATGGAATTCTGTAAGTATTTATATTTTTTTCATATTCATTCTTAACCAAATATTTTCATAAATCATTGTATATACTTAGCTATATATATATATATATATATCTTTATATATATGTATATATATATAATTACATGTAACTAACCAGCCAATATATATATATATATATATGCTGCTGCTCTTATTTGCTCTTCATAGCTAATAATAGCCTTAATAATATCATATATATGAGACCTATATATATATACTTAATATATATATATAACTTAATATATATATATATATATATATAATAACAATATAATAACAATATATATACCTATATATATAGCATATATATATATACTTATACTGCTGCTATATATATATATATATATATATATATATATATATATTCTTTTTGTCTTCTTTTTACACCTTGTACATGAATCTAAAATTAATCTGTACTGATAGGCAACTTCTAGTTTGAGTAAACACAAGTTACTTACTTTGGTTTGTTAAAGATCCTAGTAGGTCCCAATTATATGACATGAGAGTGGAAAACAGAATGAACTTACTCCCTATGTTAAGCAGATAGAAAAAGGAAAAAGGTACAGATTATTAGAAATTGTTAAGTCCTGTATAGTCAGATGTATAACAATGTTTTGTGAGATAAATTCCTTTTTTTTTTTTTTGACAATTCTTGTTAATGATGGTTATACTGGTTCACTATGCATATTTCGTTTTTCAATATGAGTTCTATAAATAAGGAAAACTTAGTGTCTGTACTAAATTATACTAATTACCATTACCATTAGGGCCTAGACTTATCTAGATTCAAGCTTGTTTAAATTTTTAATTTGTTTTAAGATATTAGTTTATTTCTTTTTAGGCTTTTAGTGATATTTAGTAAACTGTAGTTGGTAAAATAATAGACTGTACATTGTACAAGTTAGTAAAGTTAATAATAATTTAAAGTATGTATGCTGTGTGTGATAGTTGTGGGACTGTGAGTTGTGAATAGCTGCCCTGTTTGTATTTTGAATGCAGAGAATGTGTTGTTAAGGAAAGAAATTGCAAGGCTGAGTGAAAATGTGAATGAATTGAATGATTTGGTATTTGAGTTGAGAAAGAAGGGAAGTGTTAGGAAAAAAGTTAGTAGGGATGTCAAGGCGAGGAAAGAGTGTGATACAGGAGTAGAGAGGACTAGTGATTCACCTAGGCAGGGAGATGAAAGTTTAAAGATTAAAGTAGTAGTTAATAGGTCTGCAGATGAATGGAAGTTGTGAGAGATAGAAATTAGGAATAGGGAAAGTCAGTTAGCCTGTGACCTATAGTAACAGGTTTGACCGTCTTCCAGATGGGGAGGGATCAGAGAGAACCAATGGTAATGTTGAGTTTTATAAAGGGAAGGCTGAGGCATTTCTAATTGGAGGCTATGATAAATACCTAGATAGAATGTTTCAAAATAAGTTAGAAGGAAATGATTGAGAGTATGTTATCCAGGTGCTAAAGTGAGTGAAAGAGAGATTAGGTTTCAAATGTTGAGTTACAAAATGGATTACATTGCATGTGGTACAAATGATATCAGGACTTGCATAAAAACTACGAGTGCAGAGGGCAAACCATTGGGCACTGTAGTGCCTTGGGATGTACACTAACACTCCATGTACGGTATGCCCAATGGTGGATAATCTCATTGCTTCAGGAGCACTACTTCCCTCCCCATATATATATATAAATATATAACATATATACAGTTATATATATATATATATATATATATATATATATATATACTATATATATATATATATATATTTATATATTTATATATATATATATATATATATATATATATATATATATATATGCTGCTGCTTAACAATATATGCTGCTGCTGCTATGCTGTAACATAACCATATATATATAGCATATCTCAACATAATATATATATATACGGTTTTATATATATATATATATATATATATATATATATATATATATATATATATATAACATATATACTGCTATATATATATATATATATATATATATATATATATATATATATATATATAAATTTGGAGCACTTCGCTCTTTAGTCGCTAGTCCGCTCGAGCGGACCGCCTGATATAGGTACTTTGGACCCATGGAGGTCAGTATCAGGAGAATTAAGCGGACTTACACGTGCGGGATCAAAAAAGTTTCCGCTCTTTTGTTCGCACCTTAAAAAATTAAAATATAGTTTACTTATTAAAAATTCTTATTGGTTATAATTAATAAGAATATAATTTTTATTTTAAGTTTATAACTAATTATACTTTTAGTCTAAGACTTATTGTTTTTAATAATTAAACTTCCAAAAACAATCTCAACCTCCTTAAAAGGTACCATATATAATAAATAACATTTAAATTGATTTTATAGACTGAATGGCTATTACCCTCTTCTATAACTTTAATTAATTATATTATTACTATAATAACTAGGCAATATCTAAAACAATTCTGTGTAAAGAGCAAATATATTTATTTTTTGATATACATATCTAAATATATATATATATATATATATATATATATATATATATATATATATATATATATATATATATATATATATATATATATATATATATATATATATATATTTATATATATATATATATATATATATATATATAAATATATATATATATATATATATTTATATATATATATATATATATATATATATATATATATATATATATATATCTCTTATATATATATATTTGCTACTTCAACTAATATATATATATATATATATATATATATATAT